>CM042015.1:71035309-71060309 GCA_023525715.1 Cichorium intybus | reverse complement strand
TAATAATAATAATAATAATAATAATAATAATGAGATATTATAATAATTGTTTTCCATTTCTTTTATTTATATATATATATATATATATATATATATATATATATATATATATATATATATATATATATATATATATATATATATATATATATATGTATGTATGTATATATATATATATATATATATATATTAGCCGTACACGCTTGTGTGTAAGTCAAATTTACGTATATATTGAGGAATATAAAGATAATAAAGTATAATAAACGATGTATAAAAAATGAACTCAAAAAATAATGTTTGACCTTGAAAAAACAAAAAAATAAAATACAGTCGTGTTAATTGCATGGCTAATTAACCACGCATTGCCACGCACTGTCTGATTGCGTGGAAAATACGTGGCTAGTTAACCACACAAATACCACGAAATATTATAATAATTGTTTTCCATTTCTTATATATATATATATATATATATATATATATATATATATATATATATATATATATATATATATATATATATATATATATATATATATATATATATATATATATATATATATATATATATATATATATATATATATATATATATATATATATATATATATATATATATATATATATATATATATATATATATATATATTAGCCGTTGTTATCGCGTGGCTAAACAGACACGCTTTAGCCACCAAATGGAATTAAATGGTTTTCCCGCTCACGCATTAAGGTGTTGTAAATTGTGCAATAAATAAAATACCCCTGGCCGTTGTTATTGCGTGGCTAAACAGCCACGCTTTAGCCACCGGATGGAATTAAAAACTTTTCCGCTCACGCATTAAATGACCAGCTCCAACCCTTTTGGCATCGATCTTATTCTTCCAACCAAAAACACAGAAGCGCTTCTCCTCGACTCCTCCCTGTCGTCGCTGCCCTCCAACGAAGCTCCAGCGCCGGTCGTTGATTTTGACCGGCCAATTCCAACCGTCGACTACCGATTGCAATTCCAACCTTATTCATTTCGAAAAAAACCGATTGCAATTCCAACCGTCGCTGCCCTCGGTTCCTTTGCTCCTGTGACAGTTCTGTGCGCCGACTACCACCGCCGATCGGCGGTGTATAACCGTTTTTTTAGCCGCCGGCTGCTTGGTGTTCACTTCCCCCATCTCCTTTCCCTCAAGAAAGCTCCACATTCTTCCATTTTCACTCATTTTTACCAAAAAGGTAAAACCCTAGCTTTCAAATTTTTGTTGAATTTGTTCAAATTGATTGTTATTTAGGTATAAGATGTTGATTCGTTTGATGTATTCATTATAACTGAGTATATAAAAATTCTAATTTTTATAATGTGCTCCACATCCGCCTCGCTTTATCTCTAACTGTGCTCCACATCCGGCCTTTGAAGCTTTTCCTTCTCTTAAAGAAACCTGCCAGTCACTACCATGTCCCCTCATTCTACGCAACCTACAGCTTGACGACCATCTGGAAGATTTAAGCGGGTATGTTTTTTAATGAATTGAACTATTTATACTTATTCCATCACTCATCTATGTATTGATGATTTATTTTTGCGATTGTATGTTTCGATTATTTAAATGAGTAGTCAACATCATTATGTAGTGAAGTTTCGTATTTTTCTGGTGATAGCTATTGACTACCGTTTGATTGATTTCACTGGTTTATTTTAGTTCTTAGTGGCTTCTACAATTGATTTCAAAATTGCTTTATTATGGGTCCTATATATAGCATGTGAAACTATAATAGCTTTTTTTACCATGATGTGGCTCTATACGCAAAGAAAAGAAGTCCTTGCCGACTGAATACCGGTTTCTTTTTTTACTATATGTATGGGTTTTGTGGCTGAATCACTTCCTGCACGCCAACTGTTTGATAGTTGGTTTCTTTAAATCTTGACTGTTTCATGTTCATGATTTGATAAATAATTTTTGTAGAAATTTGCATAATGTTAGGTGTGGTTACGTGCTTAGCTTACATGCCTCTTTAGTTCTTAACTTTAAACGTCACATTACCATTTTTGTAAAGTTCCACTAAATCATGACCTGAAAAGAGGATAATTGCCTATAAATGTCTTTCCTGGACGATATATGAATACCCATTGGTTCATATGATCTTAATTTTATTATTTTCAATATATATTAATTACATGTTTGTTGAATAGAAAAAGATGAACGAGATTATGAAAAAAAATCTAACTTCCAATTATTTGACCAATGAAATGGGTTATAAACCATGATGAAACTACCTATATTGCAAAAATCTATAACATTCACTTTTGTTTCCGAATAATTTAAGTTTAGGGCATTTTACACTTCATCAGTGACATATAAACATATTTCAATGGTTTTTAATACTAGAAAAACATGCGTTTTTTAAGGGGGCCTTTTCGATTTTTTTCCTGGAGCCTAAAATGTGTTTGGATATTATAATGATAATTTTTCTACCCTTTTCACTTATCTTTTTTTTGGTTCATTTTAATGTGTGTAGGTACGAATCTTGGACTATTTTATGATCGCTCGCAAGCAGCAATGATGAATTTGTGGGCCTTTCGTCTAAGTCTTGAGTTAAATCATGGTTTTTTGTTAAGTAAAAGAATAGTTATTAATTATGATTTCTATTTATTTTGGTGTTTTTCAGCTCTAATGAAGATGAAAGCATCCTCCATCTTGTCATCTCATATCATACGCTACAACCATAGATCAAAATATTTACGTACAGTTTACATGAATTCTAGATCATTAAAGAATATCTTAATTATTTAGCTCCTACTTTCACTTTTTTTTATTACAACATTAGGTAGACTTTTGTATGTTGTTATTATAGATCAAACTAATAATATGTTATTATTTTTTAGATCATGAGCTTACGTGCAGAAGTGGAAAATTTGCAACAAAGTCAAGCTCAAATGGTCGATAATTTCCAACAACAACAACAACAAATGGAACAAAGACTAAAACAGTCGCAAGATGAGTTTCAAAAAAAATTGGAAGAAATGATGCGACAAATGAGTCAACGTGGTCCGGGTCCTTCTTAATTGTATGTTTTTTAAACAAGTTGACGTTTTAGAATGTTTTTAAAACAATTAGACGTGGTTCGTGGTATTTCTTATTTGACTTTTTTAGAATGTTAAACAAACTTTATCGTAATATTTGATTAGTTGTGTTTTAATTAGTTTCGTTGTTTATATATTGTTTATATATATAATATATATATATATACATATATATATATATATATATATATACATATATATATATATATATATATATACATATATATATATATATATATATACATATATATATATATATATATATACATATATATATATATATATATATACATATATATATATATATATATATATATATATATATATATATATATATATATATATATATATATATATATATATATATATATATATATATATATATATATGTGTTTTGTCAAATGTGGTTAATGAGAAAAAAAATTGGAATTAAAAATAATATTCTGGTATTTTAAAAAAAAAAACGTAATGCGTTGTAATTGCGTGGCTAATTTTGTGTGGCAATTCCGTGGCTAATTTTGTGTAGAAATTGCGTGGCTAAACTTTGTGTGGAAATTGCGTGGCTAATTTTTTGTGGCAATTGCGTGGCTAATTATGTGTGGCAATTGCGTGGCTAAAAGTTTGTTGTAATTGTGTGGCTAACTGTGTGTGGTAATTGCGTGGCTAAATTAGTGTGTTAATTGCGTGGCTAATTTTTTGTGGAAATTGCGTGGCTAACGGTGTGTGGAAATTGCGTGGCTAAATTTGTGTGGAAATTGCGATATAAAATTTTCCGGATTATTGCGTGGCTAATTGTGCGTGGCTATGGCGTGGATAATTCGCGTGTCTATTGTGTGTTAAAATGCCGTGGCTAATGCGTGGTAAATTGTGCGTGGTAGTTGCGTGGCAAATTTGCGTGGCTAAAGCGTCACTACAATTTAGACACAAAGGGTTCTTCCACAGGTCAGTTTTCGTGGCTATTGCGTCACTATTCGGCTTTTGCCACACAACAGCCACGCAAATGTGCGTGGCTAACCCCCCAGTTTTCTAGTAGTGTATGTATGTATGTATGTATGTATGTATGTATGTATGTATGCATGCATGTATATATGTATAGACATAGAAACACGCACCCATCACAAATTTGTGTGTGTTGGCGGATAAGTCTGTTTTTGTGAATGAATATAGTTAAGTTCAGAAATATGTACCGTGCCTTGAATGTACTCTAGAAGTTGATCATAACTACCGTTGCTCTCTCCATTGTTCTTGACAAATGGTTTAAATACAGGTTGAACTTGAAATGGTAATCTCTGTAATGCATGACAAAATATGGCTATTGAGAATCCACCTTCGATCTTTGACCTTTCGTTGACTTTTACAAATTCGGTGAAGCCTAATTTCTTTGGCACCCACACATCTAATATGGGGCATATACTTTTTGGTTTATTGGCCATGTTCCACGTTTCCCCTAAAATATCTGTTATACATATGCAATCAAATACTAAAACATTAAAAACTGTTATAATGAAGGAAATGAGATTCTTTTAGCAACATAAACTAGAATTATAATAAATGTATCAATAACTATAACCCTAAATGTTACCACATGTTTTCCATAAAAATTTTACAACTCTGTAAGTTCATCCATATAATTTTGACATCTATATGTTTTTTTTTTATTATGGTTTTCAGCTTATCATCTTAGTCAACAAATATCTTATACTACTGTGGCTTAATTAGGGTATGAAAGTGGACGTGCATTAATTTATGATAGTTTATGTATTAGAAAATTCAAATAAAAAAATTAAAATCAATATGCATGATAAATATTAATTATTTATCTTTAAGTTATGACATAGATGTATAGATTAGAATTGGCAGCAAAATAATCAAATTAAATATTTAATCAATAACGTTATTGAAAAAATTCCTTGATTTCATGTGATGAACCATTAAAACGATATAAGAGATAAATGGAAAATATGGAAATTGTTGGAAGTAATTACCCTATACTCTTATTTATTTATCCAACAACAAAAGAATAATGTTTTAAAAAGTAAAAAAAAAAAAATTCTATACTTAAACGACATCTAGAATATACGTACACCACATGATAAATTTTAAAATATTTTTGAAATGTCATGAACGGTAAAAGTTTTAAAGAGACATACCAAGATAAAATTAAGCGGTCGAAGACAAACATTTCTACTTCGTTACAGACTCCAAATAACGAGGACGACTAAATTTGTTTTATATTACTTATAGGAGTTTAAATCCGGATTTATAAATCATCATCTTTTGTGTTAAAATAAAAAACACAAGCAATATATTTCGAATGGATAAAAATATTAATAACGTTGAATCATGTACAACTTATTTACGCATAACCATGGACAGAGAATTAACTAAAATGATGTCCGGAGACTAATTTAAAAAATACTGAAAATATCCAAATAGTTAATGTTTAAACTTATTTAACAATGATAACAGTTAACATTAAATTGTAAAATATATTTAACTAAAATTGACATAAAATAATGGAAACTTAACTTGAACAAAATGGTTGTTATATGAAAATCATTACGACCGAAATTGAAAAGTTACCAATATTATTAAACATAAAAAGTCATTTTCATCATCTGGAAAATGTAGAAGGCCAAGTTTTCTAGCTATATAGAATGGTTGAATGTGAGGCTAGGGATTATCTTGGAAAATAATAAAATCTCTTTATAAATTCCCTAGCAACTTTTGTTATATTTCCGTTCTGTTAGTGTATCAATTTGACAAGAAATCATCATTTTTATTTTTTAACGGTGATTTGTTGGAAAAACATACATGTTGAACAACCAGAAGGATTAATTTGTCCTGCTATGGAACGAATCCAAGGTGTACAAGTCAAAAAAAATACCCCTACATATGGGTTGAAAAAGCATACCTCTAACCAACAAGGGTTCAAGAAAAGTCAAAATGAGCCTACTTTCTGTGTGAGCAGGCATGTAAGCATGGTTTTATCTTTGTTTCCATCTACGTTGATGCTCGATGGCAGGCTTACGTTATGTAAATCGGTTCTCGATCGGCAACATTGTTTGATACTTGTTAATTGAATAAGAGCTGACTGTGTAAGTGTTTGACCGAATCAACTTAATCAGAATCTCTGAATCTAATCGGGTAATAGGTAAGGGTTTAAGATCGAGTTAGAGATAAATTTTTGGGTCATCAAATGGTTTGACTCGGACCGAGTCAGGCGTAACCTCTTACTGGACCTAGTAAGAGCAAAAAAAACCGGGGCTTTAATGCGCCATCAATTGCAAAACGATGTGGAGTCTGTTGGGGTCCGATTGCTAACATAGCAAATACAATATATGCCTAAAGATAACTTGTTAAGCCATATCTCTCAAATCACTGGTAACGATGGTATAATAAAATGGAAATGGGAACTTGAAGAAACGCCGACGTTTTTCGGTAGCCTTGTTAAGAAAATACATAGATTATATGATTCTGCCAAAATCAGAACATAAGTGGCTGTGGAATACTAAAAAATAAGAGAATTGTATTGGTTCCTAATTTTTGTTCCTAACTTTATTGCTAACCATTTGAAAAGATGACAAGTGTAAAGTTTAATAATATTTTAATCCACTTGTCATCATTTCAAATGGTTAAGAATAAAGTTAGAAACAAAAATTAGAAACCAATACAATTTCTCAAAAAATAAACATCCTAGATTGAAAAGTCCAACATGGCAAGCTTCCAACATTCTATCCTCTTATTTTTTTTAGTTAATATATGCAGCCTTTTCCGTAAAAAACAAATACATACCTTATCTTGATTTTTCTATTTAATATTTCAAGCTTGAGTTAGTTTATTCGCTTAATTAGTATATTACTATTTCCAGTAAACGAAGTGAGAAAAACTGATAAAATCAAAAACGTAAATATTATAGAAAATGGAAACATGATTAAAAGTTAAAACATTATTCATGTGTATCTTTATTAAATTAGTGCATACACCAAATAACACAAGTAGAACTGTATGTTGGCATTCACGAGAGCGAGACACCTGTCTAAAGATAAATATTTGTGTTTTGGATATGGGAGCGAATTGGTTGGTCTGCACGACTGCACCAAGCCAATATTGGTTTCCGGAATTGGTGTTTTGTAAGTTTTGACAGTGATTCATTTTTGTCGGTTTAAACAAACATTTCTCTTCTCATCTCATGATGTGGATATGTTTTTGTTGTTTTTTGTTAAATTTGATATCTAATTCATTAATTATATACTTAACATTATATCTAATCTATCATACTTTACTGTAACTAATTGTATACTTTGTATTATATATAATCTACCATCGGAATACTTGAATACATGAAAAACTTATCCTACTTAGGACGAAATAAAACATAAAAATATGTGACAATTATCAACATACCTGCACATACATCTTCCTGTTCAAAAACTCCATGCTCGAGGATTGATCTTCTTTTCTTGGGGATGTATTTTTTTCTGTTTAGGTTAGATCTAGCTGGGATGGGCCCACTCAACTGAGTTGTCGTATGATGCATGTTAGAATATGCTTCCTCTGTAATACTTTTTTCATGTGTTACTACGGAGGGTTCCACGAAATTAATCATGTAAGAAAGGTAAAGCAAGGTGATAAAAAACACACAGAAAGAAATGCCGGTTTTGAGCATCATCGTGTCAAGGAGTATGTAACAGAATAATATGCGAGTTTATTTCAATAATTCGTGGCCTATATATAACATGAATCATTATTGACTTACTCTAAAAATCTAGACCAAGCATTTGAATTGGTCGACAGAAAAGTTTGTAACACGCAATCAAGCCTGCTTGCATGTTATTCAATCAAACTATCTTGGATGTTATTTCCAAGCAAATTCCAGACTTACTGTCACCATCAAATTATCCGTCCGCCGAAGAAATACAATGTTTGTTACCGGCGGTTTCACACTACAAGAAATGTTATTAATACCGGCGACGCTTTTAGCGGCGACAATCAAAACACGCGTTTGGTGTCGCCGGTAATACCACCGGAAGGCGTCGCCGGTATTGCTAAATCAGCGATCCGCGTGATGTTTAATCTAAACCGTCTGTGAATTGTTTGATCCGATGGTGAAAAGAGAAGCGGGAAAATTTCCCTCCACACGCGTCGCCGCTATTGCCTGTCACGCGGATCACCATCCTTACCGTCTATTCCGTTACCATCTAACGGACCAGAAGGAAAGCGGGTTTTTTAAAGCGTCGCCGCTAATGCTATATCGCCGCTAATACCCTAAACCGTCGCAGCTAATGACCTGCGAACAGACATAGTCTCTTCACCCTCCCCACTTTGGCTGTTACGCAAACAAAACACCCCTCTCGTTTTCTCTCGACTATTCCGGCGATTCAGCATGTTTTTTCGACCACCACCACCCCAAAACAACCTCCGGTGCTCTCTTTCACTTCTACTGGCGAGTTGTCGGCTCTTTCAGTGGGTGCGAGAATAAATGCCTCTACTTGCACTGCTTGCATAGTCAACGGTGTTAGGTTTATGATACTTGATCGTGACGCACAACGAAGAACGCAAAACTCTAGGGTGCTAGCGGTGGGAGAGAAAGGTGAAAAATATATGGTCTGCTAGAAGAAATTATTGAGGTGCAATATACGTATGGGTATTCGACTGTACTATTTCGCTGCAAGTGGTTTGGTACTCGAATAGAAAATAATATCACCAGTATCAACACAGAACGTGAAATGTACAAAAACGATCAACTCATATTTGCATCCCAAGCCAAACAAGTGTTTTTTATCCGAGAACCTTCTCGAAGAAACCGAAACAATCATCCTTGGTGGGTCGTCGAGGAGGTCAATCATCGAAAAATTTGGGATGTTCACAATGGCGTCCCAAATGCTGACATCGTCTTAGCCGAAAATGTCGACGTCGTTCATAACCCATCTTCATCTAATTGTTGTATTGTAATTGACTTGAGTCAATACTTTCAAAACATTCCTAATTATGATACTGGTGACGGCTCTGATACTGAAGTTGATCCGCCAACGGTTACCGTCAATAGAGTGATTGATTGCGAGACTGATGATGATGATACTGATTATGATACAGAGGGGTCTGCTTATGACACTGAAATATCCGAGGGTGAGGAAGATCATTAAAACACTTGTAATTTATTTATGTGTCAGGAGATGACATCGATTCGGATGTTGCTACTTTATGTCATGGTCGATGTGATGGGCCATGGTGGAGATGGGGCAGGGGATCCACCAATTCCGCCTTGGAGAGGCCCAGGTAGCCATGAGATGGATGGTAAGTGTTATAATAATTTTTTAATTTATTGTATTTATTCATTTAATATAACAATCGTGACTAATATTTTTAAATTTACATTGCAACTGTACCGGCAAGAAGGAAAACAAGAGGCAAAGCAAAAAAAACTTCGACTACAACAACTCAATAAAGATGGGCGGCCATTGACATTGGATTTTGATAGAGTGGCTATGTATACCCCGATTGGTAGATCGTATGACCTCTTTATTCGTGAGGTGGGGATGTACATGTGGCATATCATGCCTTTTGTTTGAAAAGATTGGAAAAATGTTACCCAAGCCGAGAAGAATGCATTACTACAGCATCTCAGGGTAAACTATTTATATAACTTTATTTTTATATGTTTTTTATTTATTTATTTTTACTTGACTAACTTATTTTTAATTTGTAGGGTCAATTCGATTTAGATGCACTTGAGCGAGATTGCGAGCGTGTTCAGTTGCTGGGTGGTATTGATGCGGTGCTGATGAAGTGGTATAGAGGCCGAAAAAGTGATGCAAAAAGGGTTTTTATCGACTTAGGAGGATATGATAGTATAAACGCGATTAGAAATACCCAGTATAAACATAACCAAGATGTTATGTGTATCCTCTCTGACATACAAAGATCCGTTGCCTTTAACCCATGGCAACAGCAGCACCAACAGCAGCCACCGCAGCAGCAACAGCCTGGAAGCCAACCACTCCAACCCCCTCAATTCCCACCTTACCCATATTACCCACCATACCCTTACCCTCCATTTCCGCCACGGGGACCCTTCCCCGACCCTCAGTAGGTTGTTTCTATCTCCTTCCCTAATGCATTGTGGACACTGCTTTATTTTAAGCTTGGGGATGGGGAAATAAATCCCTTTTCTAATTTAAAAAAAAAAAAATTTAAAACAACAAAAATTCAAAAATATTTTATTTCTTGCATATTTTTAAACTTTTGCATGCATTTTTGTTATCCCTTGCTTCTCATCTATGTGACACCTTTAAATTGCAACCATAATACATCTCATAGTTAAACTTCTTGTATTTTTGTCCCCTATCTACATACAACATCACCATCTTTTGAAACTTTAGATCTTCATTAGGAACTTCTTGTTGTTAATTTTCTAGCATAAATACGTTTGGGTAAATTATAAAAATACACATGAAAGTGAATCGAAACTATTCTAGCAAATAACGCTTTATCCACCCGTGAGTTCATCAATGTGTGTAATCGACTAGGAGAAATACTATGGAAGTTGCACTAGTCCCCCCTCATGACCATACATTTGCATATTGTCTATTAAACATAAGGTTTATCTCAAAATCGCGATTTTTCCAAAGTCATGGACAAAAATCTTATTTTTTTTCATTTATTGGTTTTGTGTGGTACTAGGTGTTTATAGATGTCATATGACCTTGTTTATATTATTTTGGTCATTAGTGTGTTTAAGTTTTTCATTTATGTTTATAAAAATACCATAAAACTATTTTGTCTAATCATTTTAGCAAAATTTTGTGTAAGTGTTTTTATGGTGAAAATCCAAAAATCATTTCACTTGGTTCTAAAAGATTGGTCAAAAAAAAAAAAAAGAGAGAGAAAAAGAAAAGAAAAGACCGAACCAAGTGATCACTCAAGTTATTTAAAGTAAAAATTTTCTACAAAAATACAATAAAAGCGGTTACTTGTTTTAAAAGCCTCATTTCATCCTTTTTGCTTTCAACAACTAAATCTAATTTTGATCTAGTTAGAACTTCATGCATTGACCATGTTTTAAAATTCTTCATACATCTTGGGTCAAGTTGAAGCTTAAAAGATTTTGTTGTCTCAGTCGTCTAGGTATCTATCCTTTGTAAATAGGAATCGAGTTGTAAATTTTTGTCCCTCTGTTTTGGAAAATCATGTGTTTAGTAAATAAATATGCAAATGAGGTCGGTTGGAGGACTTGAGCAAAGTCAACTTAGTATAGCTTCCTAGATTCGATATCCGAGCGCCCCTCCTATAAAAATGAGTGTTTATAGCCAAATATTGAAAATGGAGCTTGCGAGGTCACACATCTCGTGACATGAGTGAATAAACACGAGGGGAGTGAACAATTGTGAGCACGTCCTTTGCTTGCGAGACGCTTTGAAAATTTTTGTGAAAGTTTCATGTGTGAGTTTATATTTTAGCCTAACGTGCGTATGCCAAGTAATTGATAAAAATATTGTTCCTTTTTATGGTCTTTTGTTTTGAATAGATGGTCTAAATTATATGTGCATAGGGTCCAAATTGACATGATTGTTAGTTATGATTGATGTTGTCTTGGTTGCTACCTAAGATGTCTATTCTTTTTCTATTTTGTAGTTTGTTATCCTCATTGTTTTGATCCTTGTTTTCCTTGAGGACAAGAAAAGTCTAAGCTTGGGGATATTTGTTAAGTGTATTTCTAAGCATGTTTTCATGCCTTTTTATCCTTGTTTTATCTTGCATTTGATTCTCATTATTGTATATTTTCATGTTTATCGGGATTTCAAGAATAGCAATCTACTTTCACACTTTGTGGTTGTTTTCAGGTGCTTTTGAAGGATGAATCTTGTATTGGATGACAATGGGAGGCTACACAAGAAATTTCAGAAGAAACAGAGCTCAAACGAAGAAATTACGAAAAAGTCGTCCCGAAGACAGTATGGTACACGGCCCGTGTAACTTTATGCCTTGAAGTTACACGGCCGTGTAACCTGGTTATGCCACATAGGATGCCACGTCAGCTCAAGGAAGATCCAGGGAATTTGCAGGATTACACGACCGTGTAATCTTGGCCCAAGAAGTTACACGGCCGTGTAACTTTTACTGGTGTCCAGATCTACTTTTTGGCCCACTATGAGTTGTTTACTCCTTCTTGTGCTGTCATCCTCATGCTACACGACCAGATGCAGATCCAACCTGATTTTGAGGCCATGTGATGAAGGAAGTGGGTCTTGGAATGATGATGTTTGCCATTGTCCATTTTACCATTTTACCCTTGGTGTGTTAGTATAAATAGATGTGTTTGGTTAGCCTTAGAACCATCTCATACATCTCTTATTCCATTCTCTTCTGCAAAACTCTCTAGTTACATTGTGTTTGTGTTGGTGTGCAACTTCAAGTGTGGATTATCTTCATTTTTGTAAGTTTATTTCTCTTCTACTAGTCATGAGTGGCTAGTAACCTTATTTTATGGTTTTGTATTAAGGATTATGATTGTGATTTAATATAAAGTTTGATGTTTGATTTTATATCTTTCTAGTGATATGATTTTGAGACTTAACGAATGTTTGGTTTTTATTTATTTCATATTGGCCATTTGATCTCAAGTAATAATCAATCTAGTCATACAAATTATAAAATCCGTAATTGTTTTATAAAATGTTATTTGTGACAATCATCTTCATTTGGTGAAAATCATATCACATGTTTTGACGCTTCAACGCTTGTTTAGGAGTATTGAACATTGTTGGGAACATTCACATAAAACATAATGCAATCTTTCTTTCAAATTCTATGATCTTATCTAGATTTGATTAGTAAGATTAGTCTTAGTCAACGAGCTTCTCTTGACTAAGGTACATTAGGTGAATGGTGTATGTGCGAGCTTTCGGCATACATAAAGTACCAACTTAGAAAGATTAAAGTTATAAACATCATTCTTATTGTTATTTCCAATCATATGACTAAAAATGCAAAACCAGAATTTGTCCCCAAATTATAAAATACAAAAGCAATTTTTCTAAATTTTGTCCCAAGTCAAATATACAATCATATTTCAACTAAACATCAAACCCCCCCCCCCCCCTTTGTTACTATCTTTACAAGTTTAAATCTCGTGAAAATCAAGGTATAATTCATTAGACCATCGCTCCCTGTGGATCGACCCTACTTGCCATTTATACTACATAGTTAGTATTTATAACAAGTAGTGTAATAACGAAATATTGGTAATCAACAAATCATTTTAAAACCATATTTCAACTCTTTTATTTTGTTGGTTACGACACCCAACAGTTGTTCGTCTTCAAGATCCATCGGCTCGTCGTTGATATCAATGTGTGTATGTCCATCCGATTGTTGTGATTGCGTTTCTTGATAGACCGCTCTCGGAGGTTTCGCACCGGAAGAATGCAAATCTTCAATAAGTAGCCATTTTCGACACGCCTTCTAACTATATCCAAGGCTTGACATACGTAAATGTTTTTTGGGTCGGCATAGTTTTTTTGTATTGTTCCATAGCCGCATTGAAGACATCGAAGTCGTTCGCCCCACTTTTGTGCATGTTGGTGAGGTTGTTGTAAATTCCGTTGAATTATGTAATTTTCAACCTTATTTCGCTCCATTTTGATGTAATTTGATGCATGTTCCTACTTTCTTTTACTGATAAATTATAAAAGGCGGCTTGAACTTTTATCCAAAACGTATCTCTCGTTTGAGAGTCTCTAACAATCGGGTCAATGGAAACCAAAATCCACGCCTTCACTAAATTCAATTCTTCGTCCTTCATCCAATTCGTCTTTCCCTCGCCTTGCGGTTTTTTGCCATTCTTATTCGACGGATGTCGTCGCTCTAGTTGTTGTGTCTCCTCAACTGTTTGGGGAGACACCGGTTGCAGTTGTGGTAGTGGTTGTGATGGTTGGAATCCTTGTTGGAATACGAAAGCGGGTTGGAATGGTTGTTGATATGGATTGAAATGTGCTAATTGTTGTTGGAAAAACGTTTGTTGTGTGATAGGGGACCCGGTTTGGAGTAAGTTGACGAAACCACCTTGCGGCGATTTAATGTTGGGGAATTGGAGGGGAGTCGAGTTTAATCCGAATGGATCAAACTCACGATTGTGGTTTGAGGTGAGGTGTTTGGGATTTTGCTCCATAATAAGACGTGTATGTATATGTAAAATGGATAGTAATGTGTGTGTTGAATGAGATAAATTGTGATTGTATATATAGGTGACATTTTGGTAAAATAGAAAAGGTAAATATTTTTATTTTATTTATTTAAAAATAGCTGTTAACTATCATTAGGTGTTATACCCCGTTATTGCGAACACGCTCCATCACGCAGCACACAGGACGGTGTGCACGCCCGTGATGGAGGCCAAAGTCATCATCACGGTCGCTCCATGATACATACACCGCTCTGTCATACGGATAAAATAAGAGTATCAAATGGATAATAGTGGTTCTAATCATAATAAATCTTAACGAGTGAATTATAATAAGTAATGAGTATTATGTGTAATTATATAATATAAGAATTGTTGATGTCCTGAAACCCTAAAAGAGTTCAAATGATAGTTATCGACACTAGTAAGGTGAGTAATATGAGTTCAAACACCCATGATCATATGTATTTTCAAAGTATTATAAAATTTTTGATGTATAAAAAGAACCGGTGAAACATTTTTCTAAAGACTTTATCAAATGGCAAGACATTATCAAATTCCTAGAGACGCTTGGACCTAATGAACCGTGCAAGGCTCGCTTGTTGTCGTTCAAGAATAGCTTATATCGTACCAATGATTATTTTTGACGAAAATCTCCATATCGAAGGATCGTTTGAAAAGTCAAGAGAAATTTATATTTAAATTTGAGATTAGTTGAATTGTTGGGTTTTGGTATAACCACGTGTTTTATTAAAGGATTATTCATCATTAAATGAGTGAATTAATGACAAGGGAGTTCTATCATCCGGTTGAACTAGAAGTATTCTGAAATTTGTTTGTTAAGTAGAATTTTATATCACTTACTGGGATTATCTTCTCCAATGTATTACTTCTAGTTCATGTGTTATAATATACAAAAAGAAGGATTGAAGAGACTGTTGGAAATCAGCCTCTTAAGTTCCCTTACAAAAGAAAAATACCCTCTGTTTAATACGTGAGATACGTGAGAAATATATAGTGAAAGGAAAGAAGTAATTGTGACTAAAAAACTGCTCATCTATTCAAAAAACAAACGGCTTTTTATAGCCTACAAAACCTAACGGGAATAAATCAAATGCAAAACTAGAAACTAGCTACTACCTCCTAGATAGTAGGACATAATCAATGACCAAGTGCACCCCGTACAACTCCTATATACTTAGTCAAATATCCATTATTCAAACAATAAATAAATCTACTAAATACCCATACCCATAACCCAATTTAATCATCAAAATTACCCAACATTCACCCCCATAATCTTAATGATCTAGACCTGTTTCTTTATCACAGCAAAGTCAGTTCTTCTCCTTGGATCAAGTTTGCTTCTTTGTCATTGTCTTTGTCGTTCCACTTTGTGCACTCATAGCTAAAGTGCCCAAAATCTCCACAATCATATTACCAAATTCCACTTTTGTCACCTCAACCTTTTCCTCTTCCTCGGCTTCTTCCACATCTTTCATAGTTTCTTTCACGTCCTCTTCCGCCTCCACTACTTTTACCATGCTTTTGTTGAGTTGCCATCATGAGTTGATCTTGCTCTTCATCTTTTTCTTCAAGACTTTGATGCCTTTCTTCATAAGCTTTAACCCTTCCAACCGCTTCTCCTCTTCAACAGCTGAACCAAGACTTTTGAATTTGGCAAAAACACCACTTATTTTGCCCCAAACGTCATTGATTGATTCATTGTCTTTCATCTTTAGCATCTCCAATTCGTTTCTTAATGTTTGCATCCTTGCCTTTTGCACCCGTTCGACTCCTATATACTGAACCTTGATTGATTCATAAACATATTTTACATTATTGTGTTTAGCTACCTGCAAAAGAACATTCTCTGGGAGGGTTTGAAAAATTATTCCTTTAGTAGTATAATTTTTTTTCTCATCAACTACATCTTTATTTATTACATCCCAATGTCCATATGCCCTTAACACAGTTTCAATCATAATAGAACAAGTAGTACAATTAGTCTCCGTTAATCTAGGACATTGAAACGGTACAATAGTACCTTGAGCCACAACTTCTTTTGACCCCCTTATTTTGATCCTCCTGCCATTCTTCTTTCAATCTGTCACAGACTTTTCGTACTCGGTATCTCTTTCTCAAGCAGCCAGTCGATTGCTGCGTTGTCGGTCTTCTCAGTCTGCCGTCAGTGGTCACGATCAGCTTTTCTGTCGTCGACGAGTTTCGGTCAAACTTCTCACCGTTCTTCCTTCCTTATGCCCGTGTTCAGCTTTTCCGGTGTTGGTCTCTTGCGATCTTTGATGCTGTAGCAGCCAGTCTTGATAGCTCTTCGTGCCATTCACATGAAAGTGATTTTCCACTTCCTCTAATCGAGCCCTAGGCTCTGATACCAAATGTTGGAAATCAGTCTCTTAAGTTCCCTAAATACCTTGTGTTTAATATGTTAGAAATATATAGTGAAAGGAAAGAAATAAGTGTGATTCAAAGAAACTGCTCATTCAAAGAAACTGCTCATCTATTCAGAAAACAAAAGGCTTTTTATAGCCTACAAAACCTAACGGGAATAAATCAAATGCAAAACTAGAAACTAGCTACTACCTCCTAGATAATAGGACATAATCAATGACCAAGTACACCACGTATAGCTCCTATATATTTAGTCAAATATCCCTTATTCAAATGATAAATAAATCTACTAAAGACCCATACCCCTAACCCAATTTAATCATCAAATTTACCCAACAGGGACACTTGAAGATGATCGATGACACATTAGTTACTTTATTCTAAACTTTGGCTTTGATCCTTTTAACATTCTCTTGTACTATTTTGAGTTAATTATACATTTCATGAGTTTAAGAATGATAATTTCTATAAATTATTTCAGATTTCTAATGCCATTATGAGTTTATTTAAGTGTTTTCCAAAAGCACATTGTTATTTTACATTGCCGTATGAGGGGTGTTACCGCAATGATATTTTGTGACAACAAGTTGTTGAAAATAGATGATCTGCATTGATGAAACCTTTAATGACAAAAAGTCAAGCAACATCTCCTCAGGATTATCCTACAAATTTAAATCTTATAATAACGATGACATGTCACTTAGTAGTACCTATTGTAATGACAATTATAGTTTGAACAATGATTGTTGTCTTCATGGTACGTCTAGGCCTAGTTTGATAAACACAAAAAACATGGAGACCCATAGGAAAGTGTCCTTTGCATGGTTTAACACAGATCCCCTTGCATTGGTGGGATATATAGCTACTGATCTCGATTGAAAATGTGGGACTGATTAGATGTCACTCATCTAGTACCTAATGATCTATACTAGACAAGGTGCGGTGACTAGCTAGCGATTCATTAATAACCACTAATGAGAAAATCAACAACTACTGATCGATGAGAATCAATAGCTAAGGATGAGAATAAGCATTTTACATCTACTAATACCATAGCGCCTGATGATGCAACTCTTGATGTTACTGTTATTGATGGTAAGAACCGCCCAAAATTTTTTATACTTGTCATTTGTGATACTTATCCATTACGTATAGATATACAATTTACGCATATATTTAGTTGATCTTGCATGGACCTTCATGAAAATTTATAAGTAAGAAATATAGGGTCAAAATATACTTTAAGGAAAGTGGTATGAACCACTCTAAATTGCACATGCTTGTCATTTGTGATACTAATTTATGCATATATTTCGGCTCACGTGATCTCGTGGCTTTGTACTCATTTCAATCAACCTAGGTATATAGTGCAAAAAATATACTTTAAGGAAAGTGTTTGACATGACGTTCTAGATATCCGAGTTTTTTTAATTATTTATGCACCCTATTTTGTTTCGGGTCCCGGTTTTAACGAATTGCATGCAACGTTACATTCAGTGGTGGAGGTAGCATAGAAGAAGTGGGGTGCATGGCCCTCACTTAAAAGTGGATCTCACATTATATTTTATCAGGCAAACCTCTAAGAATTTCCATTTTGTTGAAAAAAATCCTTCTTGGCACCCACTTGCACCGAAACACCCCTATTTTATACTATTTTTTTGCTTAAAAAGCCCAAAAAAACCCTAAAATATTCAGTAAATTTTAAATGGTATTAATTTTGTTTAATTTTTTTTATGAAGGACCCCCATTGACTTAAACGCTGGCTCCGCCACTGGTTACATTGTTATGTCCGGTGAAGTTAGGAGATCAATTCAAAGAAACATTTATTCTCCATACTAACATTATCTTCAACATGTATATTGTGTATATGTTATATACATATACAGACTCAAATTTATCCTCCTTTAGAAACAACAAGAAGAAAGGATACTCAAATGTATATACATATATACCAATTAATAATGACTAATGGCTGGTCCTGGATACCAAGTCTGGCAAAAAACAAATTACCACTTATGCAAACGAATTGAAGTTATAAATAAATTAGCGAGAACTCGTTAGGATACTGTAGCCCTTTACCACTTGGTCTGGAGATACATGCTGCAACTTAGATTCTTCATGTCATAGATGGATCTCTATATCGGTTGGTACCACGGGAAGGACTTTGGTGTTTCTACGCATTAGGGAAATTTCTGATGAGATAATAGCGGCTACTGTTACAGTCCCCATGATTATGAATAATCCAATAAAACTCTGAACATCAAGACTTTGTGGAAGAGCTTGATTATTTTGTGATGTATCAGGAGTAGAGAAGCTAAGATATTTTTTCTTCAGTTCCATCATAACTTTACTTTCTGTGACATTTACGACTGCCCTAGAAAAATTCTGCAGTAAAGGATATCCACGAGGGAATGCCTGGGATATTAAAACCAAGAAGTTAGGGAATTTCTTTAATATGTTGTAGAAGAGTAACAATTATATCATTCGTAGATTAACCGTTGCACTAGATTATAATAGCTTGCCGTTAAAAAAAATAGTATAACATGAGAAATAGAGCATATATAGAACCTTAGCTAAACAATCATAATCTGAAACAAGCATGAGGAGATAACAAGGGATTTTCCGGTCTTTGTTTGTTTATTTTGTTACGGTTACTAATTACAATCTGTTAATTTGTATGATTCCTCATTGTCGTTTTAAGGTTCAAATATGAGAGAGAGAGAGAGAGAGAGAGAGAGAGAGAGAGAGAGAGAGACTCACAAATGCAATTCCAGATTCCTGGTTTATTGGTCCAATCTTCATATAATCTGAGCCATACTTAGCAAGAAAGAGTTCGATGTAGGGTAGCTCATCAAAAATAGCAGTTACACTGCCATTGGACAAAGCATTTTTATATTCGTCAATGCTACGGAGAGGTAATAGATGATCGCTGGAATAATTGTAGTTCTCCATTATAAGATCCTTTAAAAAGGAACCATCTTGATATCCAGCATAATCAAAAGTTGATGGTACTGTGGGACGTAGTTGATGTAGTGTCAGCCATGAGGACAAAGTTGCTGTGAAAATCTGAACGACTATGAATATCATACATAGCCACGTAACAAGCACAACTTTGGAGCACTTATTTAGTATCTTTCCTGCAAATAGAAAATATAGAAAGTGTTGGCTAAGAAAAACCTCTCTTCTTTAATTTGTTTCCTGACTATTCATGCCATTCTCCCCTTCAACCGTAAAAAGTTTCATTCGAAAGCTTTTGACGTCAAACTTAATGTTTGTGCAGCAAAATCTGGTATTTGTATGATCGCTAATTTGCATGTCACCCACGGATATTTAATAACTTATCACGTTTGCTACAATGTTATTATGATAAGGCATCTTACTTTTTCATAAAAGATGCAATCTTTTGAAACGAAAATAAAAACACCAAAGACTAACCATTTATTTTCCCAAAAACTTAATTATAATCCATAACTATTTAACAATGAAAATTAATTATAATTAAAATGAAGCCAGTTCTATCAAGTTGAAAACGTATTTTTGTCAGATATTAAAATATATATATATCTCAAAATAAGTACCTTCTTGGAAGAAGAATGTTGAAATCGGAAACCAAACAACCAGTATGAGTTTGGAATAGAATGGACTTGAAAATTGGGGGTTGCCGGCACGGTATTCTAAAATTCCAATTGCAACTCCAATAAAGATGCATGCACCAATTACTGTGATCCATAGTCTCCAAGTAAAAGGTTTTATGAAAGTCCATAGGGTTTGGTTCCATTCTTTTGAAGCATGGACAAGCATATAAACTTCAGAACTAAGATATGGAATTGTAAAGTCAACATGTTGAGCTCGATTACCCCGGATGGTTATATCTCCTGCCACAGCCTGACAATGCTGCAAGATAGATAATAAGAATATATTTCAGCATATAAATCTCCTTTACATTATATTACTAGTTTATTGACCGGTACATGCATGTCAATTTTTTTTAGGGAAAATAACTTATAAGGGTAATTATGTTTCAAAACTGTTCAAAAAACACCATCCAAGTTTGGTCTGTTCAAAGAACACCATCCAAGTAAGGTCTTTGTACAAAAAACACCATCCAAGAAAGACATTTGTACAAAAAACACCATCGAACTACATGTTTTGTTCAAATTTTACCCGATGGTAACCGGCTCTTGCATGTTAAAGGATGACTTGGCCGGTCACCAAGTATTAGACCAAGTCATCCTTTAACCTGCAAGAGCCGGTTACCATCGGGTAAAATTTGAACAAAACATGTAGTTCGATGATGTTTTTTGTACAAAGGCCTTACTTGGATGGTGTTTTTTGTACAAATGCCTTACTTAGATTGTGTTTTTTGAACAGACCAAACATGGATGATGTTTTTTAAACATTTTTGAAACATAATTACCCTTATAAGTCATTTTCCATATTTTTTAGGATAGCAGTGCTAAATTCAATATATATATATATATATATATATATATATATATATATATATATATATATATATATATATATATATATATATATATATATAGGGCTAGGTTATAATAAGAATGACAATTATTGTGTTACATTGTAACCAAATCCTGGCCATCAGATTTCATTTTCGTAAGAATGAAAAAACTGAAAATTTTTCATTCTTAAAAGAATAAACTAAATTTTGTACATCAAAACAACAAGAATGTAATGAATTGTTTCAATTATGACCAAATTACTGGAAAATTTACATCACAACAATAAGAATCTACAAAAATTGTAACAATTCTGGAAAGAATGAAAACATTTTACATAAAACAAAAATATTCTAAATGAACAGATAAGTCATTCCTAAAAGAATGTGTTTTAAATGAGTGGTCCATATTGAGTTTCAAGGTTACATAATATTTGTCAGGATATATTTGATCCTGGGATAGGATCAAATATATCCATACAAGTATTGTGTAACCTTGAAACTCAATCTGGACCACTCATTTAAAACACATTCTTTTAAGAATGTACAAAATTTAGTTCATTTTTTTAAGAATGGTTAGAACTCATTATGTCAAAAACTTATTCTGTTAAGAATGTGTTTTTTTCATTGTTACGAGAATGAAATCTAATGGCCAGGATTTGGTTACAAGGTAACACAATAATTGTCATTCTTATTATAACCTAGCCCTATATATATATATATATATATATATATATATATATATATATATATATATATATATATATATATATATATATATATATATATATATATATATATATATATATATATATATATATATATATATATATATATATACTAATAAACTAATCCTTTTAGTTGCCAAGTGGCATGTCTTAGAAGCTAGAATGTTATATGTCAATTTCTTCGTAATTGTGATTTTATCACAATTTATTAAGATCAAATTAAATCCCCATAAATAAGGAACAATAGCAAAAAATCAGCAATTATCTTTTCTTAGAATAATTATCTTTCCTGATTTGCCGACACATTACATTAATCAAGAATATTGATGAGAAAAACTATAACCTTGTGTATCGTATGCAAAACTATCTTAAAAATAACTTTAGACAACCATCATTAAATTTGTAATTTATATCAATATTTATTTATTTACATTTAAAAATGTTAATTGATTAAAGACTCAACCTATCATTGCTTGTAATCTAAATTTAACTAAACAAAAGATTGTTATCAAACAAAATAATTCTTATGTTATAAAAATAAGGAATATTCTCGGAGATAAAACAAGATGATTACTTGGAGCATTATTTTATTTTATTCCTATCTTTAGTATATTTTCTTATTTAACTTATAGTCTTATTTTCTCTATTTTAATTTATAGCATTTTCTAAACTAAAATAACAACCTAATTTTACTTTATTTTAAACAATAAACAACAATGAATTCATAGATTTTACACCCACTACAAAAGGAAAATATTTTTTAACGCAAAATATTAATGTATTTTTATTTTTAATCCTAAAAATAAACTTATTTTTATTGTAACCCAAAAAGCTCCACAACAATATTTTAAACCAAAACAACGTTAAATTCAACTCAAAATAAATTACGTTTCAAAAGAAACTAATCACGAAAAAACTATTCAGCCCCTACCAAAATATTATGCCAAAAAAAAACAATCGCCATCGGAATTATTTGTCGAAACTAATTAATTGGCGCCATCGCATCACGCGTGTACAACACTAGTGTGTGTGTCTATATATATATATATATATATATATATATATATATATATATATATATATATATATATATATATATATATATATATATATATATATATATATATATATATATATATATATATATATATATATATAAATAAAATACTGTAGGGGCATCTTCAATATTTAAACTTTCAACCACATTATTTTTGCGACATATTTTAATTTTCCGCTAATTAAACTTTATTCTTAAAAATAAACAACTTTTGATAAACTTTTTTCAATGATTAACATTTTCTAAATTCTTTTCTAAAAATTAATCAATTGATCTTTTATCAACCCAAAATATTAAAAAAAAACACCCTCGTATAATTAATAATTTTCAAAACATGTCATATTTCCACAAACATAAAAGATGTTAAAATTTTCATAAATATATTTATAAAAAATTTAAAACATCAAAATATTATGTGATGGGTGTTAAAAATATTTGATATCTCTTTTGTTTTGAACATTTTAAAAAAGTACTTTTTATAATTTATATTTTATAAAATATATTCATTTTTCAATTATATATATATATATATATATATATATATATATATATATATATATATATATATATATATATATATATATATATATATATATATATATATATATATATATATATATATATATATATACACACACAAACATACACATATAGACACACATTAACTCAAGTTCAAAATAAAATAAAAATATGGGAAGAAATTAGACAATTTTTCTCAAAACTTTTCACCCTAAACACCACATGTACAATATGCACATATTGTTTCAGTGAATAGCAAAAACATATCCCCAAAGTAGGGATGATAAAGGGACGGGTATGGTTGTTAGTGTATCCCACATTGGTGCGGCACGGTCCTATAAGTTTGTATATATGTTGGAGTCTCCCCTCTCTCCACAAGGGCTCTTTTGGAGAGACACTCTTGGGCTCCACATATATTTACATGGTATCAGAGACTGGTTCTTAACCTAATCTCTTCTTCTGACCACAACCAGTGCCGCCGCCGCCACTACCTCCGGCGACATTCCTTTAGCGTCGTCGGAGGTACCTTCCCTTTGGTTCTTTCTTATTTCCAGCTTCATAATGCAATTGATCTTGTCTTTGTGTTGAAAATCGGACCGACGGCCATCCCCCTCCTTCTTCTGCAGTCGAAGCCACCTGCCACCGCCCTATCACCCGGTGGCAGCGGTGTCCTAGCCGGAGATCGCACCAGCTGCAGCTCTCCCGACTTTTGTTTTTCATGCTCTAGTTCATCTCCTCACACCCTCACAGCCGAGCATCTCTCCCTTGGTTTCTCTCGAACCTCTACACCACCACCACCGGTGCAAAACCCGTATCCTCCATACTGCTTCTCTTCCGTTCCCGATCTATGAATCTCCAGTTCTCTTCCTCTCACGGACCTATATGCAGTGCATGCAACACCATCATGGTGCCTCCCTTCTCCCTCTCCTTCGAACCCACCTGCAACCGTAGTTTCCGGCAAGCAAACCGCCGGTTTCCTTCCTGCAGACGCCGCTTCCCAGCCCCGGTGACCTTCCGGTGCAAACCCCTTCCCTCCTTCTCCCGATCCGACACCGTGTGAGTCAACTTCTTCATCTCAACGAGTCGACTCACTGAGTTATGGTCGGCTGCTGGGCAGGAGTAAATTATGCAAGTTTCTTTTTCTTATTTTTGAAACAAGGAAGCGGGGTAGCTGATATGGGTGGGGTTCAAACACCTTGGGATTGTTTCAACTATAGTCCCTAAACTATATTTCTTTTCCATATGTAGTGTCTTATTTTTATCTGTTCTTATTTTCGATTGTTTTTTTGTTGTTTTTTCAGTTTCATTGTCCCTCCCGATAAAACTGCGGGGGATGTTAGTGTATTGGGTTTGGGCTTGGCCCAATGTCTATTAGGGTTTAGGTTTGTGTATTTATATTCGTATGTATTTGTGTAATGAGGACAAAATGAGTATTCCATACTCTAACATGGTATCAGAGCCGGTGTCCCGCACCCCCGAACCTCATCGAGCCTACGTCTCTGAGGGGGAGTGTTAGTGTATCCCACATTGGTGCGGCACGGTCCTATAAGTTTGTATATATGTTGGAGTCTCC
>CM042015.1:70872809-71030309 GCA_023525715.1 Cichorium intybus | reverse complement strand
TTTTTGTTAAATTTGATATCTAATTCATTAATTATATACTTAACATTATATCTAATCTATCATACTTTACTGTAACTAATTGTATACTTTGTATTATATATAATCTACCATCGGAATACTTGAATACATGAAAAACTTATCCTACTTAGGACGAAATAAAACATAAAAATATGTGACAATTATCAACATACCTGCACATACATCTTCCTGTTCAAAAACTCCATGCTCGAGGATTGATCTTCTTTTCTTGGGGATGTATTTTTTTCTGTTTAGGTTAGATCTAGCTGGGATGGGCCCACTCAACTGAGTTGTCGTATGATGCATGTTAGAATATGCTTCCTCTGTAATACTTTTTTCATGTGTTACTACGGAGGGTTCCACGAAATTAATCATGTAAGAAAGGTAAAGCAAGGTGATAAAAAACACACAGAAAGAAATGCCGGTTTTGAGCATCATCGTGTCAAGGAGTATGTAACAGAATAATATGCGAGTTTATTTCAATAATTCGTGGCCTATATATAACATGAATCATTATTGACTTACTCTAAAAATCTAGACCAAGCATTTGAATTGGTCGACAGAAAAGTTTGTAACACGCAATCAAGCCTTCTTGCATGTTATTCAATCAAACTATCTTGGATGTTATTTCCAAGCAAATTCCAGACTTACTGTCACCATCAAATTATCCGTCCGCCGAAGAAATACAATGTTTGTTACCGGCGGTTTCACACTACAAGAAATGTTATTAATACCGGCGACGCCTTTAGCGGCGACAATCAAAACACGCGTTTGGTGTCGTCGGTAATACCACCGGAAGGCGTCGCCGGTATTGCTAAATCAGCGATCCGCGTGATGTTTAATCTAAACCGTCTGTGAATTGTTTGATCCGATGGTGAAAAGAGAAGCGGGAAAATTTCCCTCCACACGCGTCGCCGCTATTGCCTGTCACGCGGATCACCATCCTTACCGTCTATTCCGTTACCATCTAACGGACCAGAAGGAAAGCGGGTTTTTTAAAGCGTCGCCGCTAATGCTATATCGCCGCTAATACCCTAAACCGTCGCAGCTAATGACCTGCGAACAGACATAGTCTCTTCACCCTCCCCACTTTGGCTGTTACGCAAACAAAACACCCCTCTCGTTTTCTCTCGACTATTCCGGCGATTCAGCATGTTTTTTCGACCACCACCACCCCAAAACAACCTCCGGTGCTCTCTTTCACTTCTACTGGCGAGTTGTCGGCTCTTTCAGTGGGTGCGAGAATAAATGCCTCTAC
Organism: Cichorium intybus; assembly: GCA_023525715.1. NCBI lineage: Eukaryota > Viridiplantae > Streptophyta > Magnoliopsida > Asterales > Asteraceae > Cichorium > Cichorium intybus. Next base: position 71,029,033 of record CM042015.1, on the reverse strand, counting down.
TTGCACTGCTTGCATAGTCAACGGTGTTAGGTTTATGATACTTGATCGTGACGCACAACGAAGAACGCAAAACTCTAGGGTGCTAGCGGTGGGAGAGAAAGGTGAAAAATATATGGTCTGCTAGAAGAAATTATTGAGGTGCAATATACGTATGGGTATTCGACTGTACTATTTCGCTGCAAGTGGTTTGGTACTCGAATAGAAAATAATATCACCAGTATCAACACAGAACGTGAAATGTACAAAAACGATCAACTCATATTTGCATCCCAAGCCAAACAAGTGTTTTTTATCCGAGAACCTTCTCGAAGAAACCGAAACAATCATCCTTGGTGGGTCGTCGAGGAGGTCAATCTTCGAAAAATTTGGGATGTTCACAATGGCGTCCCAAATGCTGACATCGTCTTAGCCGAAAATGTCGACGTCGTTCATAACCCATCTTCATCTAATTGTTGTATTGTAATTGACTTGAGTCAATACTTTCAAAACATTCCTAATTATGATACTGGTGACGGCTCTGATACTGAAGTTGATCCGCCAACGGTTACCGTCAATAGAGTGATTGATTGCGAGACTGATGATGCTGATACTGATTATGATACAGAGGGGTCTGCTTATGACACTGAAATATCCGAGGGTGAGGAAGATCATTAAAACACTTGTAATTTATTTATGTGTCAGGAGATGACATCGATTCGGATGTTGCTACTTTATGTCATGGTCGATGTGATGGGCCATGGTGGAGATGGGGCAGGGGATCCACCAATTCCGCCTTGGAGAGGCCCAGGTGGCCATGAGATGGATGGTAAGTGTTATAATAATTTTTTAATTTATTGTATTTATTCATTTAATATAACAATCGTGACTAATATTTTTAAATTTACATTGCAACTGTACCGGCAAGAAGGAAAACAAGAGGCAAAGCAAAAAAAACTTCGACTACAACAACTCAATAAAGATGGGCGGCCATTGACATTGGATTTTGATAGAGTGGCTATGTATACCCCGATTGGTAGATCGTATGACCTCTTTGTTCGTGAGGTGGGGATGTACATGTGGCATATCATGCCTTTTGTTTGAAAAGATTGGAAAAATGTTACCCAAGCCGAGAAGAATGCATTACTACAGCATCTCAGGGTAAACTATTTATATAACTTTATTTTTATATGTTTTTTATTTATTTATTTTTACTTCACTAACTTATTTTTAATTTGTAGGGTCAATTCGATTTAGATGCACTTGAGCGAGATTGCGAGCGTGTTCAGTTGCTGGGTGGTATTGATGCGGTGCTGATGAAGTGGTATAGAGGCCGAAAAAGTGATGCAAAAAGGGTTTTTATCGACTTAGGAGGATATGATAGTATAAACGCGATTAGAAATACCCCCAGGGTATGCCTCATGAAAATTGGAACAAAGCTTTAGACTTTTTCTGCTCACCAGTACATAAAAAACGTTCAGAAGCTAACTCAGGAACCCGTCAACAACAACAATACACCAACCGGGGGGACAAGCACATATAGTAGCGCTTGTTTCAAATCGGTAATGCTTTGTATACTAATATATATATATATATATATATATATATATATATATATATATATATATATATATATATATATATATATATATATATATATATATATATATATATATATATATATATATATATATATATATATATATATATATATATATATATATATATATATATATATATATATATATAATTTTTTATTGTTAAACAGGGTATAAAGAGAATCGATCAATTCCGGAAGGCTCACACCCGTAAAGATGGGACATGAGACAGTGATCTGGCTCATCAACAATATGTAAGTGTTTATACAAAAAAAATTAGTTCAACATCATTATTATATTTAATATATGTAAAATGCTAACTATTTATTTATTTATGTAAAATGCAGATTGAGTTGGAACGCGAGTTTCAATTATTAAATGATCCCTCCCCCGAACCCCGAAGGAAGTTGGGGTATTTGAAAAGGTGTTGGGTCCTTGCCGTGGACATATCAAAGTGATTGGCCGTAAACCTCCTGCGACTACAACAATACCGCCTCATTTTAATGTAGGTCAATCTTCCCAAGAAGCACCTACAAAGGTAAATATTAATTGTTAACTACTTAATTGTTAATTACTTAATTTGTTTTTAACTAATAATATACATTTTTATTCTTTTGAAGGATGCGCTTGCACAGATGCTTGAGGATCTAAAACATAGAGATATGTTGACAGAATTTTTGCGTACGTACTCGACATAGCACGACGAGGGAACGAGCAAGGGTTCCGGGGATACCCGAGGTGACGGAGACGATCAAGACGACCAAGACGACGACTTAGAGTAGTTATTTATTTTTATTGTATGACTATTTTAATTTGTGTAAACGAAGATTATGTTTTAGATATTATTATTTGTTTAGAATAGTTTATCTAGTATGTTGCTTCATTATTGCAATTTCAGTTTTATATTAAAAATATTAATAATCCTAAAAAATATAATAATAATAATTTAAAAAATAATTAAAAAACCCTTTAGTGGCGACATTTTCTTCCCATTAGCGGCGACGAGATCTCCGGTGACATGTCATCACCGGATACTGATACACCATTAGCAGCGACGTCATTAGTGGCGACGGTGGTCTTCAGCGGCGACAGACATTATCGGCGACGCATTAGCGGCTATTTCTGAGCAGTAGTGACGAAACTATTCCGGCGACGCTTTAGCGGCGATTTGTTGCCGGTAAAGGTTTTAGCCGCGATACTGGCTACCTTTAGCGGCGATGTTTGTCAGCGGTAATGACCCCGAACCTTGTAGTGTCACAATATATTTTGCAAACATAAGCTATATATATATATATATATATATATATATATATATATATATATATATATATATATATATATATATATATATATATATATATATATATATATATATATATATATATATATATATATATATATATATATATATATATATATATATATATATATATATATATATATCCTATCATAATAAATAAGTAACTCAAAGTCACATGTCATCTCCTCCTTGATTTTGCCACATATCATTTTCTCATAATTTTGAATTTCTTAAAAAAATTGCTTGAATTGAATGTATCTAATTCCAATAATTCATAACTGAAGCAAAAAAATTAGGAACCTATTTATCTAAAATATATTATCTTTGATTCATTTCTGTCATTTAATACATTCTCAACAGCTTCAATTTGCATATCTCTTGACAATTTCTAGAACCTTAACTGTGTGTAGAGTGTAGACCCAAATGACTCGAGCAGCACGTCCACATTTGGATTTATAACAAAATATAAAAAAACAGATAATTTAGGCACATTAGTATTATATTCACAATCACTTAATTAATTTTTTTTAGTGTGTGATCAGAACTAACAAATATCAGTTATCTTTTTTCAACAAAAAACAAACACAGTAACTTGCAAAGTCAAATAAATTGAAATGACAAGAATTTTTTGACTTGTAAAAATTGTTTTCCATTTTGTTTTTTTGAACTTTTACAAAGACTATGAGAATATAATTTTTAAGGCCACATTGTATATAGGTTGGTGATTTTAGGAACTCGATACTTTCAAGTTATAAATAGGTTGTAATTTGGCCAGTATCTTAGGAACATGCTAATTTGTAAAAAGTACGACGGAGAGTATTTGTAATATAAAGATACTTTATGTTCTTAATGATTATAAAAATTTATTATTTAAACATTGTTGTAATAAGAAATTTTTGGTAGTCTTTGAAAAATAAGTAACATAAACCATATTAGAATATTTAAAACTAAAAGTTCGAATAAATTTGATACATCTAATTGTTAAGTACTGGGTTAATTATATTGCATATTAATAATCAAATTAGAAATTGGAGTAAATTACAATTTTGGTCCCTGTGGTTGTCCTAAAATTGCACTTTTGGTCATCCTTTTGGATTTTCACGCTGATGGTCCCTATGGTGGCAAAATTGTTACAGATTTGGTCCCTGGTCTAAGTGAAAAGACCACACTACCCTTTTGAATTTCTTTTTCATTTTTGTTTAATCTATCATTGATTATTAATTAAAAAAAAAAAGAAAATCATCCACCCTCTCCTCCCCCACTGCACCGATGTATGATCCGGTCAATGACGTAAATGAATGAGGTGGAGACAATATGTGATAATATACATGTGGTTGCTGAGATGGATCAGATTTGGGGAGAGAAAGACACGAAGATCTTCGCCGACTGAATCCACCCAAATTCATCGCCAAATCAAGCCGACAATCGTTCTGATTCCATCCGTCTTGATGATTCAAGGACACGATAAACACGACAGACACTTTAACCCAGAAATCGCTGGAGGCACTTTTCCGGTGAGCCCTTTGCCTTGTAAGGAGATGTTACAGACTTTTAGATACTGGTTGCAAGCAATATCGATAAAGGAACCGCTGCAAGGGTCGCCTGTTTCAGTCCATGACGTAAGGTGCTTAAAATAAGATAAATGAAAGTAGGAATTGGAGCAAGTATCCCATTTTATCGCTGGAGGCACTTTTCCGGTGAGCCCTTTGCCTTGCGTGACACCCTCTTCGGCTTCTTTAATGATTATTCAAGTGTTGGTGACCGTGTTTGACTATTTGACCAACAATCATCATTTGGCTACAATTACTTCACCGAAAGTGATTTCTTGTTTGCTAAATGTTCCAAGAAATGAGAATCTTGAAGAACTTATTTCTTTGGCGGCTATTCCTGTCAAGTGTATGAGGATTGATGGAAAAGGTAGATATCATATCGCGCAATTTGCTCCAATTTCTCCTTTCATTTCTCTTATTTTAAGCAACGATAAAAATGGGATACTTGCGAGATTAGAATTCTATCATGAGCTACTACGCATGCCAAGGGAGTGACGGATCCATCAATGGCAGATGCAATTTCAGATGCAATTTCAAACATATCATAGGGAAATCAAGCTCCATCAATTGCAGATGCAATTTCAAACATATCATCGGGTGTGTGTGTGTGTGTTTTTTCACCAAGAGAATTCGCATCGACGTCGCCGGAAAATGAGGGTTGCGGTGATACGAATGAGATTTGGTTTTTTTAATTTAATAATTAATAAATTAAAAGAAAAGTAAAAAAGAAATTAAAAATGGTATATTGGTCTTTTTACCTTGCCAAGGGACCAATAGTGTAAGCAAAAGTGCAGTTCAAGGACCATAAGCGTGAAAAACCAAAAGGATGACCAAAAGTGCAATTTTGGGACAACCACAGGGACCAAAATTGTAATTTACTCTAGAAATTGTTACATATCTTCTAATAATGGTTGCTAATAAGCAACAAAGTTATGAAATATAATTAACTTCTAATGACAATTAATTTTTTGTCAACGGAAAATATATCCCACTCCTACTCATATAATGTATGTTAGTTGTACATTTTTTCAAACCGTTGTTACTGAATAGCAATAAACTTGTCATTATTCAAATTGCCGGAAATTATTACCATAACTAACATATTGAAAAGCATTATGATTTTGGAAATAGGTATTTGGCCGAAATTTAACTGTTTGCTAATACATTGTATGATTTTGGAATATGACATGTTCTCGGAAATAGATAACTTATCAAAAAGAAACTATTTTCTGTCTGGCGTATTGCACGAGTACTATTTAAGGATACGACGCATTTCATCCCGTAAACCATAAACCTTAAACCCAAATCGTCAAAATGGAATTGTTCACTGAAAAGAAACTATTATCATCCCCACATTCAATGAATGTTGTAGTGGACAAATTAAATCAGATTAATTGAAAATTATGTAAAATTTTTATTTGAAAAAAATAATATTCATTTATTAGTTTTTTGATTGATCTGGTTCTATATACAAAAATACAAAGTTAAACAATTAAATAGGTTCTTTATTTATATTCATTTAATGATTCAATCAAACTAGAGAGTTTATTCGGCTAACTACACATACACAAAAAGTATATATTGTTTTTCGTAAAATGATAAATGTAGATATTTCTTAAAATAATTAACAAGTCTCCTAATAAATAATAAGACATTCATGGTTTGGAATAACAAGAGCCACCCAAACCTTTAAATCGTAAACATCACACAAACACTACAAATACTAACAAACTTTTCCTATTTTTACCAAAATAAGTCAAATTAAAGTTAACCATATCAAATTAGAGTTAACCATTTTTTTAAATTTACTTTACCATCATAGTTTTACATTTAATAAGAAGCAACTACATATTTTTATATATAACACAAAATAATACCATATTTTATTTTTAACAAAAAACTACATACTTTAATTTTTAATTGAAAATATCAACGTATTATTGTCGTCGTCGCATTACGCGGGTACACACCTACCAGTGAAGTAATATCATTGAGTAATTGTGTTATAGAAATACAGATTACATCTGGAAATAATATTGGAAATCGTACGTTTATTCCAAAAATGTCTTTGACGCTTTCAGATAGAAGAATTTCTTTCAAATTTCAAAGTAAACAATTTACATTAACGGTATGTTTTGCAATGACAATAAATAAGAGTCAACGGCAATCGCTATAAAATGTGGGTTTGTTTATGAGACAACCACTCTTCACACAAGACCAGTTGTATGTTATATTGTCGAGAGTTAAAAGCGTAAAGATAGATTAAAATGTTAATTTTAGACAACGGTAAACTTAGCAATAGAACAACAAATGTTGTATTCAAAGAAGTCTTTCAAAATTTGTAATTTGTTATAATTGTTCAAAGGTTATAAACAATTATGTTGTAATGTTTAAGTTAATTATTTATATATCCAAAAATATCATTATATATTGTCGAGAATTTGTTATGCATAATTACTAGTGTTTACGTTTTTTATTTAACAATTATTTTGTATCATCCCGTGTAATACACGGGTCTCACGACTAGTGTGTGTGTGTGTGTGTATATATATATATATATATATATATATATATATATATATATATATATATATATATATATATATATATATATATATATATATATATATATATATATATATATATATATATATATATGCACATACATACATACATACATACATACATACATACATACATACATACATACATACATATATATATATATATATATATATATATATATATATATATATATATATATATATATATATATATATATATATATATATATATATATATACATGTATGTATATATATATATATATATATATATATATATATATATATATATATATATATATATATATATATATATATATATATGCACACACACACATACATACATACATACATACATACATACATACATACATACATACATACATACATACATACATACATACATACATACATACATACATACATACATACATATATATATATATATATATATATATATATATATATATATATATATATATATATATATTTATATATATATATATATATATATAGGCTTAGGTTCAAATGATAACTATCTTTTTTGTGAAAACTTGAGAACTAAATATGGCCTTTGATCAAGATTAATTTTATGGTCACCATAAATCACTAATAAAAATTCAAAAGGGTATTTCCAGAATTTTAACATAAAATTTAATTTCGTAATTAAAATAAAATCCCTATAATTATGGTAATGTCTAACTTCCTTGTTTTATGCATTTTAAAATTCGAATTAAATCAAATCGTTTTTTTACTAATCTGAATTTTATATTCTACAATAAAAGTTTTACAGTATTCATCATTTCACATTTTTTTAAAATTATCGATTATTTTCATGTAAATATAATCGAACACAGTATATTTATATTATGATATGATATATTCTAACAGGAACACTTATATTCGAATTTGAAGTATTTATAAAAAAAATGTTTTCATTATAAACACAATACATTCTACAATGAATACAATATATTCTACAATGATTTAAAAAATTCTAACATTACAGAATGTATTCTAATTTGAATGGATTCCAATGAATACAATATACGGTACATTCTACAATGAATACAAATATATCTACAATGAATACAATATATTCTTGTTTGAATGTTCTTGAGCATCCATCTTCAATTCCAAATCTTCACATGCAGTCATGATTCACAATCACTCATTCCTTTCACCACATTCTCAGATGATTGACCATCAACAGGAAAGCCTATGAGCATTGACCTGCAAAAAACTATATTGAAATTCTCAAATTAAACAAAGAAATCAGAAATAATTAATCAGATTCCAACCATAATTATTAATCAAAATGGAAATAAAGGGAAAAATGATCTTAAATTAAAGATTAATGATTACCAAGAAGGGTAGTGTTGTTTAAAAATCCAGCACTACATGAAGTAATAAGATCACGCATAGGAATACAGCAAATGCAATTGCTGATGTTGCAGCATTTATCTTGTTCCAAAAACTTGAATTTCAGGTTTACTAAATATAAGGGTGTGTTTGATTTACCTCTTACCGGGTGTTTGATGGCCCAAAAAATACATCTTACTCGGTCCGGAAGAGTTTGACCGAGTCCGCGTAAAGTAATCGCTGACTGAAAAAAACACGCATTTCTCTTTTGCCCTTGTCGTTGCTTCCATCTCTGCAACCCTAATACCGCCTCCACCTTTTTGAACACGATACTACTTCTACCCACCCTCCTCCTACCACCGACCAGCCTCCCGTCTCACCTTCGGCAACGCTTGCGCCATCCCACTGAAGAGCTGCGTTCCTCGTCGACACTACCTACGTCGAACCACCTCCGCGTCCTCTCCTTTGCCCATAGCCTACGACGTCGCCGTCTAAAACCACGTCTCCGTCAGCCACCAGCGGGACCTCCGCCTTCAACAGCTCTACAGATCCAAGGTAATTGCTTTAAACCTTTTATGTTCATTTTTTGTGAATCAGATTCTATGTTCATACTTTTGTGAAATCAACTTTTACGAATCAAATTATGGGTGTGATATTGTATGATTTTGGTGTTTTTCTGAAATTGTATATTCATTTTTTCCTGAAATCAAATTATGGGTGTTCATTTTTTTGTTGAAATCAGATTATGGGTGCAATATTGTATTTTTTTTATGAAATCAGATTTTACTTATATGTTCGTTTTTTTGTTGAAATATGATTTTGTTGCTGATTTTTTTTTTTTGCTGAAATTGTATTGAAGCATATGGTTTAGGTGTTTCTGCTAAATCAGAAAATTGTTACAATTTCTGAAATCAGATTGTATGTAATATTGTATGTTTTTGGTGTTTCTGAATTGTATGTGATATTGCTACATTACTCTTGTACATGCAGTCGTGCCCGCTGATCAACAAGCTAGTTATAAGGGAAGAGGGAAAGGTGAACGCTATCAAAATGTATTAGCAATTTGTTTGAACTTCAGTATGTTTTTATTTGGATTTGAAATGCTTTATGTTTATTTGGATTTTGTATGACACTTTGTATTTTTTATGATTATTTAGCAACTTCGTTTACAAATTTTATTAAACAAATACATTATATTCAACAAAAAATAGAATAGAAAGGTAATATGGTCATTTTTATCATTCAGCATATTCAATCAGATGCATAATCAAACAACATGGTTTCAGTCTGAGGCTGACTCAGTCCGAGCTTCTGACTTACCCAATCAGATCTAACTCAGTCAGCACATATCAAACACAACCTAAATGTACCTGAACGAGGAAACTTGAATTTCAGGTTTAGTAAATATAAAACTATATATCAATGTTAAACATAAATGTAGTTTGTCAAAACTTGAATTTCAGGTTTAGTAAATAGCCTCATCCTTGAAAGAATGCATATTGTTGAAATACTTGGATCAACTGACATTCTTCAAAGAATAAAACACACAAAACCGGAAACAACATTACACAGAAGTGAAAAGTAACCTTGGTTCGGATCTTCTTTGCCTTCTTCTTGAATGTTGAACCAGTTTTAACAGCCTTGGCTGCTTTTAATGCTTGAGCCTTTGCATCACCTTTCTTTGTTGCGTCAGGTGTAAACAATGGACAACATATGTAACGACATAAACAGTAAAAAGATAACTGGTCCTAATTCAAACTCAAAGCAGTTACTGATTTTTGAATAAGAATTAACCAGCATAACTCTAAAGCTAAAGATGAACAAATAAACAAATTAATGAAAAACAGAACATGTCCATGTAAGATCAGATAGTCAATGTGTCACATTGTTCACAATTAGAGCATGTAGGGTCCTGGTGAGATGAAGAATTTTGATTCAAGTGATGAAGATCACGTAATGAATATACAAAAAGGAAATACCTGATACTTGCCACATTGTTCACAATTAGAGCATGGAATGTAGGTAACAGTACTCCATGTGTCAACAATGAGACCAAACTTCTGCGGTGGAGATCCAATTCATAGCCTCGTTGTGTAATACCTAATTATCATCAATTCAATTGATCAAATACGCCGCTAAAAATGGCACAATTTGTTACTTCTGTAATCGAAATCTGATGGGAACTGTTTGCAATATAAAATTCGAAGTGATCACAAGGGAATTTAATAATTCTACCGATGATTGTTAGTTTCCCCAACTAAATACAATACTCAAATATATAAATTTCACATATCCATGTCATTTTCGTGTTTGCGTGAAATGGATATGTTGATGAATAGATACCCGTTAAGGAGGATATCATCATGGAGAGCCATCCAAGCGTTCGGGCGATGAGTATCGGATTTCTGGTGGTGACGCCATTACATTCCGTGGCCATGTTTGGATGATTTGTAGGAACAAATTCTTTATTTACTAAACTAAAACGTTAAATATAATGAATGCTCCTTAAAACAGAAGTAAGAGTTAGAGTATAGTAATAATAATATATTTTCAAGTTAATTGGAAAATAACTTTGTAATATAGTTTAATGATGAGATTTTTTGTAGAAAAAAGATTTGTGTCATTAAAAGTTACATAAATATGTATTAAAAGATGGAGTAAGTTGAAAGGAAGAAACATTATGGATTTTTAGAAGACATCTGAATATGTATTAAATACTACTACTTTTTATGCTTGTGATTGTTAAGTCCTTACAATTTGTTAAAACAAATTTTAATGTTGGGACCAACGCTTTCCATATAAATTGATAATGGAGTATATTAAAATCTTAAAAATGTTTTTTGATAAACTGTTTTTAAATATCTGAAGTATGGGTTGTCTCACTATATTTGATCTATAATTTGTTGATATAAATCCTTAATAGTAGTATCAAAGACGCTTTTAAACATTAGATCAGATTATTATTTTGTTTTTAAAAATCACTTAAATATGTTCTTCTTGTTTTACAATTAGTAAAAAACAATTTAATTTGTGTTACACATACATGTAACATTGTTACCATTAAAGTGAATTTTCAATGGGATTGAATGTATTGTTCTTCCTGAATTATATCTATTTGTTTTTTGTTGTGTTATGACTTTTGTCATTAAAAGTATGTACTTTGGTCTAATAATTTATACAAAAGTGTTTATAATTAGATCAGGGATTATTTTTTTCCTACTTTTTGTTGTAATTTTCTTTTGTAAATTGTAAATAAGACTCAAATATGGAAACCTTAGCTATAGGTGGACCAAGTGGGTCGAATTCCAAATGGTCTTAAGCCCAAACAGTAAAGCAATAGGGGTAGCCCTCCTTCTCGGTCCGTTTTTGGCTCCCCGCTAGATAGGCCTTGACATGGGTGGCATTGGCCCGTTGTTTACTCATGTTGGCCCATCAGACTTGTGACTGCCCTTTATCTCTTGGACCAACCAAAAAATGCCAGTTTTCAAAACCCCATCTCCCCTCTCGGTTTTGATAGAAATAACAAGGGAGATAACTACCCTTGAGCTTTGACAAGTGAACTAGTATGTGGAAACAAGTAGTTGCAGAAACGACAATCGGTGATCCGCTAACCCTAGGTGGCATGTGGAGCATTTGGTGAGGATTTTTACGTAAGAAATTTCTTCCGATGCTATTCCCTTTTAAGTTATTTGATAAGTTGTAATACGTATGTTAGAATATTTCTTGTATATTAGGAAAGATTTCCTTCTCTCCTATAAATAGATACGGAATCGGTCATTAGTTATGTGCACCAAATATGTAGTCTTGTAAAGTTTGAGAGAGTGGACTAGGGTTCCCTGGTCCAGCGTTCTTCATGTTTTATGTTACTATCTTTATATATGATATTACTCTATTACACTCATATTGTTTATCTGTGTATTTTAATCGTTAATCTTAAAAATACTATCACTATTTCGCACTTAGCTAGTCGTCACGGGTCCAACAATTAGTATCGTGGCTACACTCATTATTATGAGAGAAATGATTTCTATTGGCTTTCTATCTTAAAGATTTTCCATTTTTATACAAATATTTTCTCAAAATTGCATCTGAAAACTTTTTTGATGAGAGAAATGATCCTTATTAGTTTTCTACTGTCGAAGTTGTTTTGTCTCAAATTCGAATATCCATGGTATGGATAAGATCGCTATTTTGGTACTTGTGGAACATTTGAATTAACTTTTTATTTCTTTAACTCAAAACTCAAATTTGACAGAAAAAGAAATTTCTCAAACAGATGCTCTGAATCGCTCTTGCTAACCATCTCTGATTTTGGGTCTCTTAACTTGTTATCAAACTAGGTAGTTAGATCTCTAGATGTATTTCCTACTTTGAAGGTCGAATGGGGTAAAGTATTTCTCTTCGAGTTGGTCTTTTGATAGAAGTTAGTGCCTAGGGTTTCACATATCTCATTCTGTCTGAATCTAAATCTAGGTTTCTTATTAAGCTTTCTCTTCTTAGGACTACTAGTTTCGACTACCTATTTACCTTTGGACACTAAAGGAGTTTGTGAGGGCAAAGTGGTCTTAGGTTTTAGTTCACCACATAAGGAAATGTCAAAAGACTTGGTCCTATTGTTTCCTGTTCCATTAGTGACCCAAGCTTTTCTATTTACATCAATTCGATCATGTCAACGTAAGAGTGACACATCATGTTATGATCATTAAACTTTTCATTTTCTTTTTCAACTAAATTTTCATTTTAGAAACAACTTTTTCAGCACAGCCTGTTTTCACAAAAACACGATTGTGACTGTTTGTAACATTCAGATACACAACAACCCTAAGTTCAAAAGATTTTCGCCTTTAGATTTCAAAATATTTTTGAATTCAGCTTGAGTATCAAGAATGGAGGTGGAACATTCTACAATTTTAGTTGAAGATGATGAATCCGAAGAGGCATGTTCGAATAAAGATATGTTATTTTCATTTTAAAAATTCGAACAATCTACTTCCTCATCTTGTTCAATTTCACTAAAATCACTAGGAATGTAAACACCATTTTCAAAATCATTTTTAGAGCAGTTGAGTTTACAAGCTTCGAGTTTGAGGGATTCACAACCAGAATTAGAATAACATGCAATTTTCTTTTGTTTATTTTTGGATAGATTTTCGTCCACAATGTAGGCCAAATGCATAGGATCCAAATATCTATTGATTTTCTTGATATCATAAGTATATGTGACATTTGGTACAGAATCAAAAGACACAACGTATTCACAGTCATAAACAATTTTATCTATATCTGAGTCTTTTAATTCAAGGTAAGGTTGCATTTTTCTGTGTAAATCATCAAATATAGATTAATTGGGATATAAGAATGTCAATTGAGCATATTATCTTTTGGGAACATTACAAAAAATGTTTCACTGTTTGGTAGTAAGTTTTACATTACGATCCAAATCGATCCTAGAATCATTAATGTTAACTTCTCTGCTCTCAAGCTCCTCAACAATCTTAGACCTACGTCCCAGAACACCTCCTAACATAATAACATGCCTGAACTGACTCTTTGGTGGCAGATATTAATGCTTGACCCAAGGTAGTACATGCACTTTGAATCTCGTTAATGAAAGTTTTAGGAATAGAAGAAGGAATATTATGCAGAATGAGAATAGAAATTACTTTATCGATGATTGAGCCATTAAGTTGGGTCGCCTTCAAGCATATCCCAGTTGAGGTGGTTGAGGTACTCAAAACCACCGATCCTTCGTGAGTCACCATCATGCATACATGTGTAGGCCTATGCATATCCTTATTGTCGGAGCGAGAAGACCACACTTCCATCTCTTCTTTATCCATCAACACCACTAAAGCAGAATCAATTTCTCTCTCTTTCTCTTCAACTTCCGTTTGTTTTGCTGCATAATAGGAAGAATCTTTGACAATTGTCCCCTTTTCATTCTTCTTTCTTAGCATGAAGTCATAGGCCAAATGATTATTCCCAAAACAACAGTTACAGTCATACCTGCTCTCACTAGTGGCTTTTTCTTCGGGCTTGGAGTGATTTGAAGAGTCTTCCTTCGAACTGGTGTATTCAATTTTACTTTCGTGACTTGAATAGTTGTATTTGGTTGGCTTAGATCCACCATCAGAATGTAGTTTTTTGTAAAACTTTTTTATTGGATCTGTAGTTAGAAACCAAAGCCACCTCTTGCTCGAAGTCATCACTCTCACTGTCGTTGTCATTGCTTGATACTTTGAAAATGGTTTTTGAAATAGTTTTGGAATTTTCTTTTGTAGAAAAAAGAGCCAAGGGATCACCAGCGATTTTCTTCCTTATTTTCTCATCCACGTCATCATCATGGTACTTTTCAAGATGTTGAGCCCGAACGACCTGGTGGTACTCTTCAAGATGTTGAAGCCTCAGAGCGATAAGAGCTATTATACTATCAAGAACGTCATTAACGCGTTTCTTCTGTGCTACTATCACAACTTAGCTCGAAAGGATTTGGAACTTGCCACTACTATATCTAAGAAATCCAAAGCCACAACAAACATGGACCTCACGCCAAATATTGAGGCCTTGTTGATGTTGAGATATTTGCAGATTTCTTCTCGGGACTTTTGTTTCTCTCCGGGCGCAGGTCTAGTTAAGTTGTTCGCTGTTCAGTTCGCCTCTAGGAGAAGCATCTCCACAACACACTGATTCTTCAGGCTGTCATTCGAGTTGTTGAAAAGTGTTCGAAGAACACTAATGAAGACATGAATAAGGACTTCATAGATGAAATCAAATGGCGGGTAGCTGTGACGCCAACTATGGTGGAACTCTATTCAGAATTGTTTCTGGATATTCCAAGGGCTTGAAGCATTTGCTGAAGAATCAAAGCCTCTCTCGACACAAATGGGGAGATATTTGAGTCGAACACTTACATTGTGTCGAAGACCAAGGCATTTGGGATGGTCTCCGAGTTATTTTTTTGAAGTAGTTTTGCCATTCAAAGTCGAAGCATTTCGACTCTGCTCCTTCGAACACTCCCACACGGTCCAGTATGGTTTATGCACCATGGTGTACGCATGTTGCTGATTCTCTAACTTGATTTGCACGATTCCTGCAACTGTTCTTCCAGACCGTTATGCATGCCTTCCTAGTTGTGAAACACATTGAAAACCTCATTAATAGAAAGTGTCGATCATCTTTGTAATTACACCTTTTGATAATCAAGGCTAGAAGCTAGGGTTTATACATTGTTCGTATTTCTCTTTGTAATACTTGAGTTGTATCCCCAATTCATCAATGAAATCATTGAATATTTAGTATCTCTGCTTGTTATTTTAGTTTTGCATTCTTGATATATTGTGTGGGACATTGATTCGATACTCTTTGTTTAGTACTCGGATCCGAGTTTGTTCATTCAAACCTTCAACCATTAGAAATACCAATGTGGAAATGGGAGCACATAACCATGGATTTGCATTACAAAGTTGCCCGCCATCCCAAAATTTTTAATACTATATAGGTCATAGTGGATTCCCAAAAGTGTTTATTTCATTGTAATCTAAGATAATTTCTCCTAAAAAAGGTTAGCTGACATCTATGTTAAAGTAGTATTGTCCAAACACGAAGTATGAGTTTGGTAATTTTAGATTGGGACACCCAGTTCATATCATGATTTTGGGGAAAATTACCTGAGGATCTAGGTATGAAATTATACATTAGCATGACTTATCATCAAGAAGATGGACAGAGTGAATGAACCATTTAGACAATGGAGGACATGTTACGAGGATGCATTTTAGATTTCGGCCGCAGCTAGTATACTTATCTTCTGATAGTAGAGTTCTTGTACAATAACAGTTACCACACGAGTATCAATATACCACCTTATGAGATGTTGTATGGAAGGAAGTGAATAACCCATATCTGCTACGGTGAAGTAGGACAGCCAGTGTTAGGAAGTACTAAGATAGTGATAAAGACCATGGAGAGCATTTGGAAGATTTTAAAGAAATTAGTAGTTGCACAAAGTCGTCAGAAGAGCTATGCATACAAATGAAGGTCGAGCCTAGAATTTCAAGTTGGCTATCATGTGTTGTTTAAGGTGGCATTGTGGAAGGGAGTTATAAGATTTCGAAAAAAAGGCAAGTTGGACCCTAGATTTATTGGATTGATTAAAGTTATGGCTTGAGTAGGAAAGGTGGCCTACTAGTTGAAACTACTTGATGAGCTTAGTTAGATACATAATATTTTTCATGTGTCTTAGCTAAGGAAGTGCTTGGCAGATGTGGCTACACATGTGCCACTCGAGGATATCGATAATGATGATCGAATTAATGATGTCAAGAAGCTAGTTGTTATTATGGAACGGAATACAAAGTCTCTTTGCAATAAAGAAATTAGGAGTGTAAAAGTTCAATGACAACATCGACATGGTTCTGAGTGGACTTGGTAGTTAGAAGGATATATGCGTAGAATCTACCAGAAGTTATTCGAGGATTGAATTTTCGGGACGAAATTGTGGTAAGTGGGGAAGAGTTGTAACTTCCCATTCTCATTGAATTATTTAGATATTACTTTATTTTTATTTATAAGGAACAATAAATTAAATTGAATATATATATATATATATATATATATATATATATATATATATATATATATATATATATATATATATATATATATATATATATATATATATATATATATATATTAAATAAGTAAAAGTATGTATATATAGGTTAGACTATAGTAGAGGGACTAAGGTTGAACTTGGAGTAAATTGAAATGCGACACATAACATAAATAGGGTTACTATTGTCATTATGGCAAACCTATGGGCCAAACTGTGAAAATGTGGAATTTGCATGGGATAAACCCTACATGGTGTGATCTTCCTCTCCCCCCCCCCTCTTAATGACCATAGCTTTAGAAGTCGTCTTAGAGCCTAATGATTGCTTCCTATTTTTCTCTTTCTCGTGGACACATATACCTAGTCACTAGGTCACCAATAAACAAACACATGCTTTAAGAAAGGGTTTGCGACCAAGAGAGAGATCGGAGAGAAGAAAGAGCAAGATAGAAGGAAATGCTAGAGGAGAGAGAGAGAGAGCAAGAGAGAGAGAGAGAGAGAGTCGATCGAGAGGAAGAAGCAAGAAAGGAAAACATGACACTACTAGAAAATATACTTTTAATGACTGTCAATTTATGACATACACAGGTTTTATGATAAACATTTTGATGGGTTTTGATAAACTAAAACAATCGTTTTGCATAAAACAATTTTAAGCGGCAAACAGAAGTGGTTTTAAAATAACAATTATTTTTAAGATCATTTTAACAAAACCACCAAGAGGATCTAATTACATAATATAAAAAGATTATTTGACAACCATAAGATGAAAGAAAACAACATTTGAAGACTCTGGTCCCACTTGGTTTTGGGGAGTTGATGAAGATGACAAGACAACTTAAAGTAGAGTTCCTCTATAATGTATCCATGAACAATATTGAGGCACTAGGAATGCTAGTTCCCTTTTGTATTTGTGACTTCTTAAGCCTTTAAGTGCTTAACACAATTAAGCACTAAAGGAGAAGCACTTCTACACCACTTACACTTGCAAAAGACTTCAAAGACATGCAAGAAGGGTGGAGAGAATAAGGTGGACGAATTTTAGTCTTGTAATGAGAAAAAACTAGTTAGTTTTTTGTTCTTACACTTTCTTATATACCCACATATAAGATCTAAGACCCATACCTCTAATAATTGCTAAGTGATGGCATGTAAGAAGCATGGGTTGTGTAAGAGGGAGGTTGGCAAGAAACCTTCCCATCCCTTTGACTAATTGGCCAACAAGAGAGGGAAATAATCTAGTTTCCCAAACTAGATGTACACATGTTACTCAAAAGTTGAGTGGAAACCAAAGTGTCCAAAAACTTGTACATGACTTATTAAATCATACCATATGATATAATAACTAGTTTATTCTCTCTTGGTTTATTATTTTCATAAAATAATAATTATCTCCAAATTAAATACAAGAGTTGATTATTTATTAATATTCATAATAATAATAAATATTCAATATGTGCCAACTTGCTTAAGGTGTGATCCTATAGGATCATATGTTAATGGAAAATATCATTCTAAAATGATTCTTGTGCATATAGATTCAACACATTTTTGTCTGTCATAACATTTACGCAATCTTTGATAAATTGCTAAAAATTCATGACATACAAAACCGTATGTTGTAAAATTAGTGTTAGACTTACAATTTTTAAAATCCCACAGCTGAGTACTAAAATGGGAGCTGATCCGTATGCAACAATTTTTTGTCATACACAACAATATCATGCTTTTTATGCATATTGTACAACTCATCTAAAACATAAACTGTTGTGTATGGCAAACAAAATTCTTGTGAATGATCAGCTTTCTACTAAAATATGTGTAAAATGAAATTCCTCCCCTTTGCCTAATTCAAATAAGAATCGGCTCTCCCCAACCAGAATGACACTCTCTGTGCCTCTCCTTACCGATTATTACAACCCTTTTCATCGCGACTTCCCTGCTCGTCGATCGGTCTCACGTGCTCGTCAACCGGTCTCCATTACTCGTCAATTAGTACAACCCTGTTTAAAGAGACTTCACCATCACCCCTTTAGTCCCCGTGACGACTGTCTTTGATGAACACGAAGGACGAATCGACGATTCGTCAATCGCTACTTCACCACCATGTCTCCCTGGCAGTTGTCAATTGGTACTTTACTTCATCAATCTCCAATTGCTACTCAACCCTCGAAGCTACGAACGTAAATCAGGGTCAAGTCCGTATCGACTTTCGTCAATTGATTGAAGCTTGACGAATTCTGCTTGAAGCCAATAAGGCAACTATTTTAACCTTTCTCCAAGAGAAGTCGCAGTCATTCAAGGCTTGAACGTGAACGAGAAGGAATTGATACGGGAGAGAGAAAGAGAACTCGAATCAAGAGAAAGTAGATGAACAAGTCTTCATTTTTATCTCTTTTATGTTTGCTTTGATAAACCTTTCTTGTTGTGTTCTATATGATTTGTTGGTTGTTTGTATGATTGAATGCTCATTGTCTACTGTCCAATAGTATTGGTTGGTATTTAGTTACTTCTTGATGAATCACTACTTCATGCGTGAATGCTAAAGAAAAAAAGCATCTTTTTAAAGAAACACGACGTTATGCAAACAAATAAGTATAGTTGCTAGCTACCAAACAAGCCACGTATAAGTTTCTAACTTGGGTTGAAATCGTAGATGGAGTGGCTTTATAAGGTCTGTTTGGTTCTATTTTATGAAAATTTGTTTGACCCTTTAAAATTTTGGCTCACATTCAATATTCTACTTGTGAATGTGGAGATGTTAACGAATGATGTATTCAATTTTTAGGTTGGCAAACGCATATGGTTCTCTCTCTCTCACAGTCTTTGTTCGTTTTAGTTCATTGTGAAGACATAAATCATAATGATAAATTATGAAACAGTGTTCTTGATTTTCTACTTATTATTCTTTAAGTTATTTACATGACAGGAGACTTAAAGAAACAAAAGAAGCATAGAGCCTGAAGTAGATCCTGAAAGGGATCAAAGAACTGTTTTTGCTTACGAGGTAGAACATTCTTTATTTCTCATGTTCTATTTTTTGTTAAATATATTTTTATTAACTCCTCTGTTGATATTTATATTTTTTGTTGTTTAGATGCCCTTGAAGGCAACATAATGCGATGCTTATGAGTTCTTTTCAAAAGCATGGAAGGTAAAGCCGTAAAAACAACAAATTTGTTTGGATTTGTTTTCTGTATATATAAACAAGTTTTATTATTAAATATTGTTTTAAATCTGTTTGTTTTTTTGATATATCAACAAGTTTTATTATTAAATTTTGTTTTAAATCTTTTTGATTTCATTAATTGAATGATTATGGATATTTGTATGCACCTGTCATCTTGTTGACTTTAGTAAAAAACAAATTTAATAATTTCTATGGCATTGTACTTCTATTTAGGTGGTTTATGCTTACAAAATCTTTATTTCTACGTCAATTATAGGAGGATGAGCTACAAAATTCAGAAAGTTCTACATAGGTTACGTGTGGAACAAATGACCAGCTTACACATGGGTGAATATACAAATTGATGATCTTCGCACAATTGATTGATTGGGGGCGGCAATGATGATTATACAAATTGATGTTCTTAGCGAAAAATGTGTCTTTTGACACAAACTTTATTTATCCATGATTTTTGGTATCAACAAATAATTATTTTGATAACTTTAAAATACTTCTTGGTATTTGACATGACATTATTGTATGCAATGTGTTGTTTCTATATATTGAGATTTTATTTTGCATTAGCATTAAAAGTGATTAAAATTGAATATTAGTAAATCTAGAACACACACACACACACACACACACATATATATATATATATATATATATATATATATATATATATATATATATATATATATGACTTACATTTACGACTTATATAATTTGTCGTAAAAGTAAGTCGTAAATGTCAGTCATAAAGTTATGAAAGACAATTGTCTGTTATCTTTCATTTATGACTAGACTTCAATGACAAAATTTTCTCTGTAATCTATACCTTTAAATGATTTACATTGTCAGTAATTAAATGCCATTTTCTAGTAGTGTAAAGCTAGAAAAAAGTATGTAAATTACTTCTTGATTTAACGAGGGGATGTCATCAAAAGAACTCTTCTCATGATCCCTACATCGTTGGGAAACCACCACAACACCATTGTGTGTTGTGCTTGCGTTTGTGAATGAGAAACAACCCTTTTGGATTTGCAATTTTGAACGTGTCTTGCTGTCAAAAACCTTGAAAACGTGTTATTTATACTCCTTTTTTTCTACCATGATATTACATTGGATTACTTTCTTGAACCCTAACTAGAAAACTATGATTCAAGATCTTTAGTTCTTTCATACTTCAAGACTTGACAATTCTGAAAAATAAATTATAAGTGCTTGTATTTTAAGAAGTTAATAATTATATATTTTATATGTATAAGTATGTATGATAATAAAGAAGTTAATATATGCTTGTCTATATAGATGTATGTATGTGAGCATGTGAAAAAGAGTATACAAAACCCTTATCCTAAACCTTAATTTTATTAGGAGCTTATGATTCCATTTAGAACATAATATGTTGAGAACTTTAATGTTAAAGCCACAAGCTTATAGGCATGATAGGTTTGGGTAAAAGATAACAAGTAATGGAATGAAGTTTATAAATGTATGCAATCTGCATTGTTTTGTAAAAATCATAATAAATTGTAGAAAAATATTATGAGGGTGAGACAAGTGCCATTAAAAAGATATGAGTGTCTACTTTTTTCATATTTAAACCACGAAATATGATTCCAAACCTAAGTAGGGTAAAGGGTGTAATGTGTTTGTGATGTCAAACTGAATTGTACAACTTCCTGTAGTTGCCTTGTAAAATTCATCTTTTAAGGTCATCAAGTGAATCAAAATTTTAGTAGGTCAAAAACAGTAGAACAACAGTTGTTGTGCATAGGATCAGAAAACGCAAATTGTTAAGTAATAATGAAACAAGTAGTGAAATGGCTTATTATGACTAAATAAGTAGTTAGCTAAATTTTTATAGGTTGATACGCGTTATTTGTGATATCTTGACATGTAAATTATTGTTAGTTGCTCGGTCGATTTAGGTGCAGTACACTATTTGTACATGACATTATATGTTTACATATGTATGTCTTTGTTATGTTATGATATAGTGAAAATTCCTTTTTGTGAGGTGTGGTAGTTAAAATTCTTCTTTGTGAGGTGTTTATAGGTACATAGACTCTTCGTGGGGAATACAATGTTAGGTTTTATATGCCCTAGATTCACTCATCATGGCAGCAGAAACATACAAAAATTCTAAGGCTAGTAACAATTACTAAAACCCTACAAGGAAGCTACTTAATGATAATTTACAACTACAAGACGGTTTAAGATTACCAACCTTTAGCAAAACCAAAATGTATTTTAGGTTAAAAAAAGGTATTTTAGAAAAGCTCGTTATAAAACCCTAGATATGGATTATAGATTCTGCTTGAGAGAGACAAGAGAAAAACTCCAGAAAACCCTTTCTGGATTTGGCGCAAACAAATGAGGAGCCAAGGAGGGGTTTTTATAGCTTCTAAGGGTGATTAAAGATAAACTTTAGAGTTAAACCTTATTTGAATTCAAACTGGATAAACCTTTTATATTTAAATTCAAAACCCTTTAACCTTATCTATATGGTGAACGACTTTTGAAGGATAAACCCTTCAAAATTTTGTTCCCTATCCTCCTCAATTAATACTATTCATTGCCAAACTATTAAACAATTAATATTTAGTCCCTGCACTTTTAATTAATTTCAAATTAATTCAAAACTAGTTTCCAATTAATTTATTATCACATAATAAATTAATAAACTATTTATTCTTTCTCTCAAATAACTCTAATACCATTTGGACTACTGATGGCAACCTAAAAAGGAACCTCTTATTAATGGAAAGTCCTTACTAATTTAGTTATGATCTTGGACACTATTCCAACATACAGTCACATGCCTCTTCGTGAGGAATATTACTTTTTACGTGCTATGTATTCATATGATAGTGTGTGTAGATTTGTGTGCTCACTAAGTTTTTTACTTACCCGTTGATATTTAACATTTTTCAGGTTCAGCAGGGGTAGATAAAGGAAAGAACTCGATTTGATGGCTACGGGCTCCAGTCAACCATTTTGCACTTTAAATATGTTTTAAAGACTTACGCGTTTGATGATTTTAAACATTATCTTTTGTTTTAACACCATGTACTCGAATAGATTTTTGTTAAAATTTCACGAATGTTTTTATTTTTACAAATTAATATTTTGTCTTGAAGAAATCGGGAGTTACAATGTTGCTATAGGTGCTAATTTTACTGTTCAGTCTGTGGTGTGTTATTTTCTATGTTGTTATATATTAATTTGTCTGAAATTTATATGCTATATCATACTTAAATAGAATTGTTGCTAGACCTTTTTTATCATATTCTAACTTCTTAATTGTTTGAAACCGGTGAAATCCAAAAAATTGGCACTAATTCTTTGAATGTCTTATTATTTTTTGCTTAATGCAAAGGGATATTATTAAGGTATCCGTGTTTCCATCGACAACAAGAAGGCATAAATTTTATTTTAGGTTTTTGCTTCAAGAAAGGCAAGACCACATCATTTAATATGAGATGTGAAGTTTGTAATTTTTACTTTGTATGAATAAGAGTATATTAAATAAAAGGAATTGTTACATTTTCGTTTTAGAAAAATGCATAACGGATTCGTTATAGTTCAACGGAATCATAATGGGGCATTATTATGTCGTTCGCAACAGTCGCAGAAAATCTAGAACATGCCCCTTGTGTATGTGTGTGTATATATATATATATATATATATATATATATATATATATATATATATATATATATATATATATATATATATATATATATATATATATATATATATATATATATGAAAGTAAACCGGTGGAAGGTTTTTCTATCATTGAACTATTCCATTAAACCATACACTGTGGATGCTCTTAGGGTACGTTCTTAATGATTTTTGATTGTTGTTGGTCACAATTATAACAATAATAACCACACATAATCATACGATAAGTAATTCTTGCCAACTGTACATATGTGCACACCTAAACAAATATATATACATGCTATTCGATAGTTTGGATCTTTAATAACATGTTTGACAAGAAACAAACATTACTTTTGCAAATGAAAGTGAACTTAACTGAAAAACTACATAGGTTAATGTAGCTTTTACCTCTTATTCTTCATCTCCTATTTCATAACCATAATTGTTCCATCTAATCGAGCTGTAGCTTAGAAATTTTTACTTCTGCCATTCTAAAAAAACGATAAATGTCTTTCTAATTGGTTGGCTCGTAACTTATAACGTCATAGATGGATCTATTTATCCGTTGATATAACCGGAAGGACTTTTCTGTTTCTACGCATAATGGAAATTTCTGAAGAGACAATAGCGGCTATAATCACAGTCCCCATAAATATGAATAATCCAATAAAACTCTGAACATCAAGACTTTGTGGCCGAGCTTGATTAGGTTGTGATTTGTCATCAGTAGAAAACCCAAGATATTTCTTTTTCATGTCCATCATAAATTTACTTTCTGTGACATTTATGACTGCCCTAGAAATATCTTGTAATAAAGCAGATCCACGAGGAAAAGCCTGGAAATTAAACACATGATGTTAGGAAATTTATTCAAATATGTTGTACTTCATGTGGATTGATTTTTTTATCTTGTAGAAGAGTAAGAATCACATGATAGTAAATTATATATCTAGAGATACTTGTTGGATGCATACGGAAGGGAAGGACTCACAAATGCAATTCCAGCTTCCTGGTATATTGGTCCAAACTTCATGTAATCAGAGCCATACTTAGCAAGAAAGAGTTCGATGTAAGGGAGCTCATCCACTATAGCATTTACGCTGCCATTAGACAAAGAATTTTTATATTCTTCAACACTTCTTAGAGGCACAAGATGCTTGTCAGAGCAATTGCATCGCTGGATTATAAGATCTTTTAAGAAGGAACCATCTTGATATCCAGCATTTTCAAAGCTAGAAGGCAATTTGGCTAGTAGTTGATCTAGTGTTAGCCAAGAAGACAAAGTTGCTGTAAAGATCTGAATTACTATGAAAATCATACTTAGCCACATAACAAGCACAACTTTGGAGCACCTATTCTG
This sequence comes from Cichorium intybus, assembly GCA_023525715.1. Taxonomy (NCBI): domain Eukaryota; kingdom Viridiplantae; phylum Streptophyta; class Magnoliopsida; order Asterales; family Asteraceae; genus Cichorium; species Cichorium intybus. The sequence continues at coordinate 71,003,863 of CM042015.1, read as the reverse complement.
TATCTTTCCTGCAAAAAGAAAATTTAGAAATTTTATACATAGAAACATTCTTTTTAGTTAATTTGTTTCCTGATATTGATGTCATACTGTCGGTTATTTTCAATAACCAAAACATAAATGCGGAAGCTTAAACTTTAGATCTTGATCCCGAATCTGATTAAACGAAATTAATAAACGAAGATTGGATACCTGTTTCCATGAAGATTTTCAGATCTGACTATTAGGGTTAGTTTTCCAGTTGATCTCAAAAGCTCTTTTTAAATCCCCCATCAATATACCTCATAGATTTGAATGTGTGTTTCCGTATATTTGATTTGCTACTCGTCACGTGGTTATATTGATGGAGATATAACCGAATGTGAGAGTTTTAAGGGATAAAGGTAAGTTTTGATTCAACCGGGAACTCAACTCACAAAGATAAACACTGGATAGAGTTTATCCACTATTCAAAATCAGTCCATCAATAATTTTAAATAGTATTATCTATTAATTTGAATTTATGATAACAATATATTCTTTAGATATTAAGTGGTCCCATAATTATCCAACACATACTCCCATTTTAGAAAAAAAGGTGCATTTGAAAAAATTTGAGGGTAAACTTCATGCTTGTGCAACGAAAAAACTATAGTTGAAAATTTGCATTCCACCTACCTATTTATTTATAACAATTTTGCAATGTTTGTTACAATATTCAATATTTATTTACGAAAAAAATTGAGGATTTTGAGATAGTACAAAACAATCAGATTAGTATCCATTTATTTGCCGTTATTTTATATAGAATCCAAAACCATGTATTTAATATTGAAAAGTAAATTAATATCAAAATGCAACTTTTCGCCCAGACATTAATAGTTTAATAAATCTCAGAATGATTACCTTCATGGAAAAAGAATGTCGAGATCGGAAACCAAATGACCATTATGAGTTGGGTATAGACCGGGCATGAAAATTTGGGATTTCCCTCCCTGTATTCTAAAAATGCAAGTGCAACTCCGGTACAAATACATGCCGCAAATATTGTGATCCATAGTCTCCACGTAAAAGGTCTTAAGAAAGTCCACAAGGTTTGGTTCCATTCATGGGAACCACGCACAAGCACATAAACTTCAGAGTTCAGATAAGGAATTGTAAAGTCAACGTGTTGAGCTCTATTACCACGTATGGTCACATCTCCTGCGACAGCTTCGCAAGTCTACAAGATAGAAAGTAACAAATATTTCAACTTATTAAGCCATGATATATAATTACATTGTTTGTCTGTTGCCAGCTACTTATGCATGTTTTAAACAATGTGTTGAAGATACGTATGTATTTTTAAAAATGCTTGCGTGTTGTGTATGTGTATGCATGGATATATAGATATGTTTTGAAAATGTACCTGTCCTTCAATGTGGTCTAGAAGTTGATCATAGGTACCGTTACTTTCCCCTTTGTCATTGACGAAAGGTTTGAAGATAGGCTGAACATTATACGGTAATAATTGTAATGCGTGACAGAATATGGCTATGGAGAATCCACCTTCGAGTTTTGATTGGTCGTTTACTTTTACAAACTCAGTGAAGCCATCTTTCTTTGGCACCCACACAACTAATGTTGGACATGGACTTTTTAGTTTCTTGGGCGTGTTCCATTTTGGCCCTAGAATGTCTTTTATTGGCAATCACATACCAAACATTTAATCAAAACCAGTATGAATTTAATGAAAAAATTTTTAACCTTATATACAAGAAGTATATATAGTCATTATATATAATAATTAAAATAATGGCAACATCAACTGCAGGTTTTTAGTTGGAGCTTTTGTACTTAATAGAATTGACTGGTACTATATTAGCGATGCTTTTTGCGTTCCTTGAAACAGGTTTTACATGTAAATAGAGTTATAGAAACACAAAAAACCGGGTAATAAAATATGTAACCGGTCCTGGGACGTGACAGTTGAACATAATTTCCTATTCGGGGTCAACTAGCAAGTCCTTTTCTTTAGTGTTGTCTATTTACAAAAGAAAACCAAGACATATTAAATAATATATTCCTTATCTTGGTTTAGGTGTCTTAATATTTTAGCTGATCGTCATTATATATTCAATTGATATAACAGGATTGTGAACCACAAATGAGTGTAATAGCAAATACTTGGGTAACACAATGATAGCCTATGGGAGGTGATATTTTCACTTGTGTTTTTTATCCATCCATTTGAATTTTAGAGATATTTTGATTTTGATATCCCTTATTTTAATTCAAGAGAGAGAATATTTATGATGAGGGTGTAAAAGTTCAAAAAAAAAAAAACTAGTAGAAATATCAACTCTTATTGCCTATTGGTTCTGCTATACAATGAGTTTGACCTATACACTTCAAAACAATGAAAACGTTTTTTTAGAATTAATACAAACTGGCGAGAACTTATGAGTATAACAAAGGGTAAAGTTTGTATCTCATCCTCCATAAAATAGACCGATAGATTGGTGGTTAAGGACTTTGAGGTTTTGGAAATGCCATAGAATCTAGACCGAGATGAGTATAACAGTGTTCAAGCATATTGATTGAGAAGTTGGGAGAGGGAGAGCTTCTGGAAAAGGTGAAAGATGTAATATTCTCCTTAATCTTTACGTAAGATACAACACACGTATATATACATGAGCCTAAACTATGGAATACAAAGAGTCATGGAATACCAAGAGTCATGAAATACGAAGAGTCATGGAATACGAAAGGTCATGGAATGCAAAAGGTCCTTGAACATCCCCCCGCAGTTTGAACGGGAGATTGACGAACATTCAAACTGGCACGAAGATCATGAAATAAAGATGAGGGCAGGCCCTGGGTGAAGATATCCGCATACTGAGACGATGAAGGAACACGGAGAACACGAACAAGCTTTTGCTCCTTATTCTGACTGGATTTCGAGAGATTGAAAAAGCGGTGTTGTGCCTTCCCAAGGAGTAGGGATAGTAATGGAAAAAAAAAAGAACAAGAACAACATTTTCTGACCATGTGAAAACCGTGCAACCAGACATCCTTTGCTCCCAACACCACCGAAGCCCTAACCTTTTTTTTTTCAAATGAAAAGAAGAGAAGTACACAGCACAAGGCAGTTGGGGCTAAGCACAAGAACCACGGTGCAATCGGCGCCGGAAGAGAGGAGAAAGCAACAGATACAGCGGGGTCGGTAAAGGAGACCGGAAAATCACGGGAGAAGAAATAGAGAGCACCGACGATAGAAGATGGCGCCCTTTTGGTGCTGAGAAGCAGCGGTGAAGAAGACCAGCCAAATTAGAAAAAGAAGGGGCTGAAGGAATAAGGCACCAGCGAGGTCGAACTAGGAACCAACTGCCAGCACCATCTTTTATTCTTCAATGATCCGATGGCGGGGAAGGAATAAGGCGCCAGCGAGGTCGAACTAGGAACCAACTGCCATCACCATTTGTTTATTCTTCAATGATACGATGGCGGTGCAAGGTGAGGTGTCTTCGGTGCGCTGCAGGGGGGGAGACAAAGATGATGTAGTGATGCAGATGCCGTGAACGTCAGAAGCGGAGGTTGGCGGCCGGAGAGGGTGGTGTTGGCCACCATAGAAGCGGAGGTTGGCGGCCGGAGAAGGTGGTGTCGGCTACTATAGAAGCTACAGTGTCGGAAACGGAGTGGGTAGGAGCTGTTATCGTCTGGAAAGAATGAAGCACCGGTGAAGGAGGCGGAGGGAGCAGTCGACGACTTGAGGAAGAAGGGAACGGATTGACTTCTTTGACTTTGGTTTTCTTGGTCATTTTCTCACATGGACCGTAAATGCAGTTGCCGATTATTATAATGTGAAGCAGAAGAAAATGAAAATTGAAACAGAAAGAAACAAAAGGAAGGCACCTCCGACGACGCCAAAAGAATGTCGCCGGAGGTGGGCGGCAGCGGCACGTGGTTGTGGTAAGCGAAGGTTGGCGGCCGGAGAAGGTGGTGTCGGCCACCATAGAAGCTACAGTGTCGGAAACGGAGTGGGTAGGAGCTGTTATCGTCGAGAAAGAATGGAGCACCGGTGAAGGAGGCGGAGGGAGCAGTCGACGACTTGAGGAAGAAGGGAACGGATTGACTTCTTTGACTTTTGCTTTCTTGGTCATTTTCTCACATGGACCGTAAATGCAGTTGCCGGTTGTTATAATGTGAAGCAGAAGAAAAGGAAAATTGAAGCAGAAAAAAACAAAAGGAAGGCACCTCCGACAACGCCAAAAGAATGTCGTCGGAGGTGGGCGGCAGCGGCACGTGGTTGTGGTCAACACAGGGTTTGAACCCGCTCTGATACCATGAAAGATGTAATATTCTCCTTAAGCTTTACGTAAGATACAACACACGTCTATATACATTAGCCTAAACTATGGAATACAAAGAGTCATGGAATACGAAAGGTCATGGAATGCGAAAGGTCCTTTAACAAAAGGTAGTAAAGACGTGAACGTTAACGGGAAACATTTATGTATCTTATAACATTGTAATCTCTTCGACAAGCTTCTTCTTTAGACTAACAAGCTCTTTGCTTACTCTTTTATTATGAGTTAACGGTAAGCATAGTTCAGGAGATATCTTTTTTATGGATTCAAAGTAGGCATAGACATTGTAATCGCGGTTCCCAATGCTATTCTCTGTAGGTGTACCGTATGTTTGATTCTAACTTCTCTCTACTTTTAATTGAAGTATTATGTTAAAGAAACAAACTCTTTGCTTAATCTTCTCATCATCATTTTCTTCTTCATAATAATATTAGTCTTGAACAACAAACCATAACCGCAAATAACATATAAATAAATAACTTAAAACGAACACGTCCACCACCTTAGATAATTGCCAAATCTCTAAAATATCATCGAGAAATACACAAATTGAGGGAATTGTATATAGACCAAATCTCAAAATATATATCAAAAGATGAATTGCTTTTCCAAATTCTAGACTACAAAAAATGCAACTTCATAAAGTAAATGTAATTGCTGAACTATGTACAGAAGTTTTTCTGTGCCTTAAATCTTAATATACCAAAAGAACGTATACGTATACGTTTAACAGCTTAAAATAAACCAACAACAATTGAATTGCAAGGATATTTCTACCATAAACCAAAAGGACCGATATTTAACAGATTAAATTAAACTAATAAATGATGATTTCAAGATTTTGAATATATATATATATATATATATATATATATATATATATATATATATATATATATATATATATATATATATATATATATATATATATATATATATATATATATATAAATATATATATATATATATATATATATATATATATATATATATATATATATATATATATATATATATATATATAGAGAGAGAGAGAGAGAGAGAGAGAGAGAGAGAGAGAGAGAAAATTCGTTGATGTCCTTACAAACATTTATAATTACGAAAATATCTTTATAAAATTAGAAATTACGTATATATTTTTACAAACCCTAAAAACTCACGTACATTCCTAAAAGATTAATTTAATAACAATTAATCTTTAAAAAAAATAATAAGCTGTTTTTTTTAATTTGGATTATACTAAAGTTACTAAAATACCCCTATGGAATCCTTCCATAACCGACTACTTTTTCACACTTAAACAACTGATCACGATAGATTCAACTATGCTCTCCCAAGCCGAACCCCAAAATTCCACTTGAACCTAAAAAATCTAATCGAGTTGGTGACCACTACATGTACCTGTTGATTCAAGAACAATTTTGACACTAATCCGATGAACCATTTATCAACTATTACCGATGGGGTGTATTGAGCAAAGCAACGATTAACTGTGGGGTGTATCGAAGGTAACGATTTATATGTTGGGATAATTTGGGACAATCGTAGTATGGTAATGTCACAATTTAATTAGTTTTTAAAACTAGAAAAAACAAGAATTAAAAACTGTTTTTTAATTTTTAAAATGATTAATTATTATTAAATTAATTTTTTAGGTATATTCGTGAGTTTTTAGGGTTTGTAAGGATATATACGTAATTTCAAATTTTATAAAGATATATGTGTAATTATATAGGTTTGTAAGAAAATAAACGAAATTCTCCTCTAACCAAATATATTAAAACCAATTACTAAACCCTATCATTTTTTTTAAATAGAAACTAATATAATAGAACCAGTGTTGCAAAAGACGCTAGGCGCTCCCAGGTCGGTGGACTAGCGAGTAGCGATTACTCGGCTAGGCGGGGAGTACTCGGACGAGTACTCGGATAACGTAAATTATAAAGAAACTAATTTTTGGTAAATTGTATATATGACAAATATTATAAGTTCATTAGATTTATAACAAAATAGATGAATGTCAATTAATTTAGGGGTTTATTTTCATTTTTTTCAGTCAACAAACCGAGTATAAGGTTTGACTGAGGAATTTCCGAGTAAATCCGAGGAATTTCCGAGTAAATCCGAGGAATATCCGAGGAATTCCGAGGAAATCCGAGGCATTTCCGAGGAATTTCCGAGTAATTCTGAGTAATAGCTAGTCCAATTTATTAGACCGATTCTTGAAAAATCGCCAAGGTACCTAGCCGAGTCCGAGTACTCGGCCGAGTTGGCCGAGTTTTGCAACACTAAATAGAACTAAAACAAAACACAAACAAATCATTCAATCAATGTTTAGTCAAGTTTTTCACAAATGTTTTGAATAGAGTTTTTTTTTCGAATGACTAAACATTTTGAGCTATATTATTGAAAAATATCTTGTTTTATTTACTTATCCTATAAACTTTGATGAATTTTTGCAACAAAAAGTTATATAATTGATCTTTTTCATCCCACAATTTAACTCAAAAATGAAATGAATTTCTTTTTCTTAAAATTGCATCGTTTTGAAAAGTTTTGTGTGTGCACACACACACACACACACACACACACACACACACACACACACACACACACACACACACATATATATATATATATATATATATATATATATATATATATATATATATATATATATATATATATATATATATATATATATATATACATACATATATAAGGATAGGTTGAACATAGAACCACAAATTATACTGGCTAATCATAGAACCACGTGAAAATTGTGTATGTTCATTTATGAACATATGTAATTTTCATGTTCATAGATGAAGATGTTCATAAATGAATATATGTTCATAAGTGAACATGGGCACTTTTTCATGTGGTTCTATGGTTAACCAGTATAATTTGGTTCAACGTTGAACATATATATATATATATATATATATATATATATATATATATATATATATATATATATATATATATATATATATATATATATATATATATATATATATATATATATATATATATATATATATGTGTGTGTGTGTGTGTGTGTGTGTGTGTGTGTGTGTGTGTGTGTGTGTGTGTTTTTTAATTCCCACTACAACGGATATATAATGTGTTCGTTCATGTAAAGGTTATAAAATTTTAATTTTACTTCAAACTTTTGGGTGTATGAAAAAGTTTAAACTTGTAAGTTTATAAAAGTATAAAACCAATATATACAAGCTTCACACTAATTTAATGTCTACAAATAATAAAAGTTCGCCCTTATGATTTTGTCAAAGTTAATAAACAATGGCGAAAAATTCACGCTTAATAAATAATAGCATGGAGAGTAGAAACTTCTTGAATTTCCTGAATTTTTCAACAATATATAGTACCAATATTTAGACAATTTGTAAAGGACTTCACACTACCTTAATGTCTCCATTTCTATATGTAGTGGTCTACTGAAAATTTGTCTATACATATAAAATCATGTTTGTAATTCTATAAATTTTTGTAAGCGTGTGAATATCTCAACGAGGTGTATAGAATTGACTAATTTGACATATATAGTATCAGAAATATACGTCAAGATTGTAACAACATACCTGCGCATACATCTGCCGTTCCTCTTTCACCTTCTCCTGGATAGATCTTCTCCTGTGGCTAGATGTATCTTGGATTTTTGTACTCTTCCTCAGTTTTCTGAAACGAAGTTTGGAATATACTTCCCGTGTTAGATCTTTATCTGTTTTTACTATAGAAGCTTTCACAAAGTCAACCCTGCAATAAATACAAAGCATAGCAACAAAGATCACCAAGGAAACAGTGCAGTTCTTGTGCGCCATATTGTCCAGTTGCATATATCCAGCAGAGTCGTGTGCTATTTTATATAGAGATTTAAGTGGCAGCTTGAAATTTGTTGACTAGTTCTGTTGTTCATAGAATCTTGAACGAAGTCAATCTTCGAAAGAAAAAACAGTGATTTTGGTGCAATTTTTTATGCACGACTCTTTCGGAGCAAATTCCAGACCCATGTCACCTTTCAATGAATTGAATTTTCTTTATTTTACTTATATATTTAACGTTCGCTCTACTCTAAGTGATCTCATTTGAGCAAGAACATATTGAATGAATCAACTCAAATATTTCCAAGAAACACATGTTTTCTTAAACCGCCATGTAAACTGATAATAATTTACAGAGAAAACTACTAGGGTTTCGTTTTTGAGAGAAATTTTGAATTACAAATAAAGGAAAATAAATACCATAAATATATTAAGATAGCTTAAAAACTACTCAATACAAAAAATATATAAAAAAAATCTACTAATAGAGAGCATGAAACACTACAAGGAACGTGGTCTTTACCGGCAACAAAAGTCGTCGCTAAAGATATCCAAAGTCGCCGTTAAAAGCTTTACCGACGACAAATCGCCGCTGATGCGTCGCCGCAAATGTTTCGTCGCTATTGTTCAAAAATCGCCGCTAATGCGTCACCGGTAATACGCGTCGCCGCTGAAGATCACTGTCGCCGCTAATGGGGTCGCTGCAAATGGTGTACCAGTCTCCGGTGATGACGTGTCACCGGAGATCTCGTCGCCGCTAATGGTATAATATGTCGCCGCTAAAAGGTTCTTTTAGAATTATTTTTTTAATTAGGGTTTTAGCGGCGACAAAGCAATAGCGGCGACGGTTAAAAAAGCTGATTTTCTCCTGGTCCGTTAGATCATAACGTAATGGACGGTAGCGATGGCGATCCGCGTGACACGGTAATAGCGGCGACGGTATAGGCAATAGCGGCGACGCCTTTGGTGGGAAAATTTCCCGCTTCTTTTTTCACCGTTGGATCAAACATTTGATGGACGGTTTGGATTAAACATGACGCGGATCGCTGACTTCTCAATAGCGGCAACACCTTTAGCGGTTGTCGCCGCTAAAGGTGGCGCCGCTATTATTGATATCATTTAAATAGGATACGGCTAATTAGATTTTAGATTAGACTAATATAATATGAAGAATCATCCATACGGCTATCGTCCATAAGTTATTCATTTTATAATTGAAAAATGGGAAGATTCACTTAACTTGGAAATTATTTATTACTTTAGGAGGTTAATTATGATATAGCAAGGATGTGCTTTCGTTTTCATGTCTAGATTTCTATATATCCTCTGACCAGTTCTTAACTTGCAACTAATTCTTTGAGTAGAATAATCTAACTGTCAACTATACATAAACAAAGGTTTGACGAAGGTATAAAGAAACGTTACCCAACTTTGGAATGGGACACAGTGATTCTTTGATGGAGGCATGCTATAGCCGACTATGGAAATAATATAAAATCGTATGTATGAATTGCTTATTTATTTTACTAGTGCTTAAATTGCCAAGAAATTTCAGTCTTGGTCATGTAATTGTCTCCTTTAGATTTCTATTTATTATACCTTTGACTAATTCTTAACCGCCTATCAATGTTTTAATTAAGGTTGAATGTTCAAGTCTCGTATTAGACATGGGTCGAATTAAGGTGTAGTTTAGAAGTAGGAGTATGTTAGATTACCGTTCTAAAAAAATATATCAAGGGTTTTAATTAAGGGTAATCTGCTTAAATAAACATCTCCTATGTGTGTGTGGGTGTGTGTATTGTATGTTGACATTCACACACACATGTTAGATCATGATAGATTTTTTTTCCAATACCCTTAATTAATAGTGCAGCTGAACTGGTCGGCAGGGCAGTGTGCCATAATTTGAAGTAAAAGAACCTAGATTTTTTTTATGAAACGGCAAAATATGGTATGCAAAAAATTGTTTCTTTAGTCCAAAATGTTTTTTACTAGCTCCAGTGATCCAAAATGCATTTTTTTTATCGTGGTTTTGTCCTTGGTATTTTGAATTCTCTTAGCTTTTCATTTTTTAGCATTTCAGTAAATTGAAAAAAAATAAAAAGAAAATACCTAACCTAACTCCATCCCCTCTCTTTCTCCCTCTCTCTCTCTCTAAGAATATAAGCAGAAACTCAAAACAAATATCAGTGCACCAAACTTCCAAGCAAATCAACCGACATACCTAAGCAGATCAATAACTTGAATAGAAACCCAATCAATTTCAAACCGCCATTAAAATTGATCAAGTTTCTTGACAAGTTCAGATAATTGAGCCTCGGGCATGCCGTGAACATGGGGGCATAAGAAAACGAACCGGAAATCCCATATTCAACCAAATTAACAGCGAATAGAGCTCGACTAGTTCTTATGATTTTAGATTACTCACTTCCTATTATTTCCTAAAGACTCTCAATTACTTACCAAGTTATCTCTATAACTTCATCAACAATCTTTTGTCCATATAGTTTTCCTACTTGAAAGACATGTGGGATTGCCAATATCTAATGATCATGAAACCCATTTCAAATAGAAATTGCAAACCACCTTGTCGATGATAATATCGATCCAAGTGGTTAGGTATCATTTATTTATCCCACTATGATTACTTAAAGTGACAAGTGTTTTCAATAGGATAGTCTTAACCATGTTTCCTAAACACAACTATAAAGATTGACTTACATTTAGATTTTTATTGGTATCTATCACCATTTGGTTTTAATAATACCATATACACCATGTATCATTCTTATCCAAGCCTTTACTCTTTCCCAATTATTAGAGATAAGAGTTATAATTAACTTCTTATATGAACATGATATGCATATATCAAATGATACTTTATCATTTGTCTTCAAGATACCTCATTCTTGAAGTTGGTATATGCACTTTAATGTTTGTATAAGTGATTATACCTTGCTTTGATTCAAACTCTAAGTGAATCTCTTGGTGATTTATAGATATTTTGTCTCAATGCTTACTTGACATTTACTTAACTCTTATTTGAGAAGCACCAATATTTCTCAAAATAAGTCATACTTGAATATGAAATCAATTGTTTCAAAAAAACCCAAGTGAATTCCAATCAATCATAACTCAAGATAAAGTTAGAGTCAAAACTAAACTTTTATTAATAACATTACTCATAGTAATATTATACAAGACATATGGTGATTATATAAATTCAAAATTTATTTTACTAGCTAAGATTGCATCTTCATGCTTTGTAGAGTTCACCATTTTCCTTGCTTCTTGATCCTTGAGATGTTAATCAATACACTTTGTAACTCTTTTACAAATGTTAGTTCTTACATAATCGCATCAAATACGTGTGTTAGAACAAAGTTCTATCACTTAGATACCTTTGGGTTTTATTATTGTCATTAAAGAGAAAAGGAGACTCCATTATCACATATTTCACAAGCAACATTGAAGTCTCTTTCTCTTATATGAGTTGGGTAAGAAAATGGTTCCACATATGCTTCAAATAACCTTTTCCTCGAATATCTTCTTCATCACCTTGAATAGACATCCAAGTATGTCTAAGATGGTGAAGGTCTTATCTATCTTAAAGGATGTGATGTGGAGTGTATATGATATGATTAATGAGATGAGGAGGATTCTTATCACCTCTTTTATATTCCTCTCTGATAAGGTTACCATAGCCTTATGCCTTATGCTCCCAATATAATGCTCTTGTAATCCTTTTACAACCTCATAATTTGAATGTCTATACATTCCCATAACTCTATTAGAGTATGTGTTGAGATTCATAATGATAATTGAACTCATGAAGAGATACAACCAATCATTGCAAGTCTCATTGGGAGTTTGTTGAACATATATGTGATACCATGTAAGGAACTAGTTGTGTTGGGGTTCAATGCCTCTTGATAGAGCATTGCTTCTAAGGGTGTGGGGTATGCACTATTAGCCATCTAAAAAATATTAACAAAGTTATATTTAGTATCTTCAATATTTAACTTCTTTTGTTAATTAATACCCTTTATGTTTCTTAGAACATTAATTAATAAATACTAGAATCTAACTTGCGAAACAAGTAAACAGTTAGGTGAAATTGATTCCGTTTACTTAATCTAACAATGTAGATAACGGTAATAAATTATATCTTATATAACTTATAGTGTTATGGGATCCTTTAAACAACTTCTTGTTAGTTTGTCATGTTTGATCTCATATATGCCTCGGGTATTTCTTGCTTAGGTGACTTTTTCACAAGAGATACCTAATCAAATCATCTTAATTATGATATGTGTGGATTTGGATAACTAACAGTTAGGTAAACCTTTTTCCCATTAGAGATGCAAATACCACCTTGGCCATATTATAGGGAATCCATGTGGTTAGGTGACCTTTTTCCCAACAAAGACCCTATTTATAATATACAACTATTCACTAAAGAGGATGTCATTAATTTGCATTTTGAAAAGGGATTTGAATGTTTTTAGAATTCTAGTTTTGAAAAACATTTGGGTATCATGTGTTTGCATGCATTCAAACCTCAAGAACCTCTTAAGTTTGAAAAAAATCATATTCTTATTAATATGGTTATTAATGTAAAATCTATATTTTAGCATTATTGGGTTTGTGGTCAATGTATAACCATATATCCTATACAATGGTCATTGATCACAACATTGAACCATTTTCATCCTATAATAAACTTGCTTTATTATTAGGGTAGGAGTGTGTGCAACTCATTAAAATCTCCATTTTAATATTTTACCATTTCAAAACTTTGACATTTTAGATTTTAAGAGAAAACTCCTTTTATTCTTCAAAAACTATTTCATATCTTCTATTGAAGATGTCATTTTGAAAACTTACAAACTCCTTGATAATTTATGTTTGTTATCTAGGTTTTTTATCATGCAAAATCCTATTTGAAAACTTACAAACTCCTTGATGATTTATGTTTGTTATCTAGGTTTTCTAGCATGCAAAATCCTATTTTCATACACAACCACAATAATAACATCATACATGAATTATTGTGTATAGATCAAGCCAACTAGTTGTTATCTTATGTGAGCCAATATAAAGTAACAAGTATATTCCTAAGGGACTTTGAGGGACCATAACTCTCCTATAAAATATTTGTTTGTGATAAAACTTTACATTTAATCTTATATCATCATATAAGAGATATTACTCCCTTCAATTGATCTAAAAAAATCAAATTATGAATTTTTGGATTCTTCAATCCTTGACTAAAAGCAGGAGGTACAGCAGCAGAAAAATCACAGCTTTGATATCTTCATTCTCTTGGCTTTTATCTCTAAGTTTTTTGGTACATACAAGTGTATAAACTAATATAACATTAACCTAAAACCTATAAGTGTTCAAAAACAGAAGATATACCTATTTACTATTACAAACTTTTTAAATAAATGAACAGATACAACCAAGTCCAAAATGAAGAACATGCAAACAACACACATCAAGAAAATGGGTCTTTGGCTTGTTTATGCACCAAAAATCACATCCAAACTAAAATTTAAAGTCTAAAACTTATTCTAATGCAACCTTTATGTAAACAAAATGCATTCACAAGATTGGTTACGTAAAACATACAATTCATACACAAGTTGCCAAGAAAGCCATGCATGGGTTTATACATAAAATGATGAACATCCATCACGTCCAAAAACCAAGTTTATCAATATAAACATGTTTCTAAACATGCATGTAAACTAAGCTCTAATACCAGTTATTGAGAATCTACTACTCAAGTTTAGGTTTCAAAAACAAAATTCTAAGACCCTAATCCCGAAATGTCCAAGTTTGGTTTTAAAAAGAATCAAGTTTTGAGAAAATGTTTGAGTAAGGGCTTAGCGACGCTATTTGGGATGCATAGCGATGCTATTGAGCTTGGTTTAGCGACGCTATGCTGTCGGAAGCAGTGGCTTGGCACAATCTTGAGATACCGCCGCTATCATAAGGATAGCGACACTATCTGTGCTGTTTGGGCCAAAACCTAGATTTTGGGCTTTGGGCCATATTTAAGGGCACAAAACCCTAGGTAGTCGTCATTTGTGCCCCTTGAGCCTCCAGAAATGACTCTCTCTTCTCTCTAGCCTCTTTGTGGTGGTTTTTGGTGGTTTTGGTCATTCTAGAGAAGATTTTGAAGAGAAGAAGGTGTTTGGTTGTGCTAGAAGGTATTCTACAAAGTTAGATCAGTAAGAGCTTCATATTTTCTAGACTTCTGTGAGTAAAGTTTCTCCCTTTTGTGTTTATGGAGTTATTCTTGTAGTTATGAAGGTTTTGGTTGGATTTTGGTCCCTTGGTCATGTTATTTAAGGTGTTGTAGTGATAAAGGTTGGAACTTTATGTCCCTTGAGCTTTGTTTGGAATGTTTAGACTGATTATGGGAGTAAGCCAAGCTCCCTTGAGTGTTCAAGTTAGATTTTGCTATTTTTTGACCTAGATCTTGACCATTTGCATGCTTGATCATGTTTGGTTGGGAAATTTAGCATTATTATGGGCCTAGTGGCTGTTTGGAAGGACCCTGGAAGGTTTAAGACCTTAGCTTGCGTGTTAAGAGTTTTGGAAGAAGGTTGGCTGAACAGCGAGGTTAGCGACGCTATATTGGTCAACTGTCGTGATGTTGACCACTCGTTTAGCGGTGCTATCTCTATAGGATAGCATCGTTAAGTTCAGTTGACCAAAATGTTGACTTTGACTGTTGAGTTTTGGACCAGTTTGACTTTTGGTCAATCTTGCGGGTTTTGGGGTACTAGTCTTTGAGATTTATCCTGTTTGGGATTTAGGAGTTTATTAAGCGACGTTTATCATTATTAAGAAGCTTGTGTTATCGAAGTTTGAGAACAAGCATGTAGAGTGTTGTCTACCTTATCGGATCAGGTGTGTCTTCTCACTATACTATGGGTGAAGTTGCATGCGTAGGTAGCCTTAATTACTATGTGTAGTAATGTGTTCCTATGTGCCTTACTTGATTGCCGACGGACCGGGGCAAGCCCGAGAGTCGAAGAATAAATGATTGCCAACGGATCGGGGCAACCTCGTGAGTTGAAGAATGAGTTGATAAACTGAGGGTTGCTGCATGATAAAGGACGATGCTTGATCGGTCGTACCTGGGCACCCGAGGATCCTGAGGGTTGTTGCATGATAGAGGACGATGCTTGACCGGTCATACCTGGGCACCCGAGGATGACTGGTGACGAAAGGACGATGCATGGCCGGTTGTTCCTGGATGTTGTTTGTGACTTATGTGTTTGAATGCAATGGATCGTGTGGTATTTTAGGGAACTCACTAAGCGTTGTGATTACTCTTTTACCCTAACTGTTTTTCAGGTATTTGCTAGTTTGAGCTTGGAGCATGACGCTACTGTATTGCATTCGAGATTTTTGGTATTCAATCCGTTAAATAATGTTATAACTGTTTTGATGAACATGGTTCTTAAATGTTTTTTAAATTGTCAAGCTTGAATTAATGGTTTTAATTTCCAATTCGTTTTATATAATCGAATCGTTTTCTAATCAAAATATTTTTTACTCTGGAATTTGAGACGTTACAAAAAGCATATTTGGTGTTAAAAACCAAAAATCTTAAGTTGAAGAACATAGTACGGAAACGTGGTGCTTGTTTTGTAAAAAAATCTTTAACGAAGTTCCATTCCTATAAACACAAGTGAATGTTACATGCATGGAAATAAAAAAAACAAAGTCAACAACAAAGTAAAGGAAAGTACAACCTTTGTAGTCCATTGGTCTAATTCCAAGAATTGGATGTTGTTGAATGGCAATGACCAAAGTAGCTCTTCTCTAATGATGTCCACCACAAGTTGTGATGAAAACCTTGAAATACTAGTTCCTATATTGTGTATGAGTACTTTCTCTCAAGTGTTTGATCCCCAACACCCTTAATGACTTCAAAATAATAAGTGTATCTTTAAGATTCATCAAGATGAAACTTAAAGAACATGAAGAACATGTGGGTTCAATCCCACGGTTTCTAGAGCGAGAAAGAAGTACTTGAACATTTTCCCAAAATTAAGTATTCTCTCACACCTCTCATACTACACACACACACACACACACACACACACACACATATATATATATATATATATATATATATATATATATATATATATATATATATATATATATATATATATATATATATATATATATATATATATATATATATATATATATATATATATATGTGTGTGTGTGTGTGTGTAAGAGGTTGCATGTGTATAAACACATGCATTGGTGGTTTGGGTGGCATAAGGATCACACACAATCATTTTGGGAGGGGGGTGTATTTGTGTGTGTTTAACATGAATAATAAAGAAAGAGAAAGAGAATATTTTTCTTCACCAACACAAGTTATACTTTATAAACCTAAGTTTTATATTTTATAAAACTTATCAAACTTATCAAAATAGAAAGAATAATTTAAAACAAAGCCATGAAGGATGGTACAACTTGTTGGATTTTAATACCGAAAATCAAGCTTCTTTTCGGTCTAAAACTTGATTCTTGTATTCAAACATCAAGAAATGAAGAAAAGATGATTTAGAACACAATTTTACCTTAGGATGATCAAATATCAAAAGGTAAAATATTTTGAACCTCTCTATAGCTAATTCTTTGTATCTCTTTTTTGTGTTCATCATCTTTGGGGGTTTTCTTCACTTTTATCACCTACAAAGCTCCACAAAAATTTTCTTTGATTATGAATAAAGGATTGGGCTAGGGAGATTTCACTAAAATGAACTAAAACTAACTTTTTTCTCCTTTTTTCACCTGCAGATTTTGCATACAGGATTTTGTGTTTTCTTTTGTAAAACTCAATCAAGTAAGTGGACACTAAAACTTGTGCAATTTGATGAGGATTATTTTTATGACAATAATAGATGTATTAGGGTTGAATGATTGTCTGAACACCAGCCAAATGCATGTGACTCTCCTTTTTACCTCTATTTTCTTTTAATGGACATAATAGTAAGAAAGAGGTCAAAAATGGTACTAGAAGCTTATGACTTCTTGTCCAGGCTAGGGAATCATTCTTAGGTTAATAATGTAGCTACTAAATGACTTATGCATCAACCTTGAAGACTTAGTGCAATAATAAATGTATTATACATCTCTTTTCTATTTCTTGACATTGAAACAAAATATGGATTAATAATTTTGTAATCTTATGTATTTTACATGTATAAAGGTTTGTATGCATAATACATGGTATAGATTAAATATCATACTGATTTGGTAGGTTAACTTAACAATTAGGTGTTTATTAGGACTACAATGTAAAGAATTTTGTTTCTGTCCAAATTTACACTTCCGCCACCTAATTTTTATAAATGACATAATATGACCCTTCGTAACAATTAGCCTTTCATTTAGGTTATTTTTATGATATTTAATACCCCTCCTATAATTGAATATCAATTGTTTTTTTGTTCATTTTTAATTGATGAAATATTAACTAAAATTCAAAATGTTCATTAATATTATGGTAATTCAAATAATATTAATGAATATTATATACGTCTCAAATAATATTGGTTCATGTATTATTTCTTCTTTTGTAATATTTATTCAAATATCTAAACATTGTTTTCTCATTAATAATGTTTAATTCAATATTAATGTGTTAAATCATGTCATAAACATAAGTATTTGTTAATACACTTATTTATACAGTTACAAAGCATATTGATACTTTTGGATAGTTTAGAAGGTAGTGATGTATTTTGATAAATAAGAGTTGGTACATAACCGAGTTAAATAAGAGTCAGCACATCACCGAGTGGAAATAGATACAACGAATAAAGTCTGAAAGGCCTGGGGAACTAATTGCCTAATATTGCATTTGTGGTCATGCATTGCATACATCACATTAAACATATCATTAGATAGTAAGTAAAAGTTTTCATTCTAGTGTTGAGAGTAAATATTTAAATATATCGTTCAAAATAATGATGTTTCACCATGTTTTGATAACGATGATGTGTCTAGAATCCATGTAGTTCATGAGACATTATTGTCTGAGTTGTTCTATTTTTCTATATTGTCATGTATTGCAGGTTCAAGTGTAAATAATAGAAGAACATAGTCATTGTATTCGTGGTCATGCATTGCATACATCACATTAGACATACTATAGATAGTAAGTAAAATTTTTCATTCTATTATTGAGAGTAAATATTTAAAAATATTGTTCATAATAATGATTTTCACCGTGTTTTGATAATGATATTGTGTCTAAAATCCATGTAGTTCGCGAGACATTATTGTCTTACTTGTTCTATTTTTTTAATATTGTCATGTATTTCAAGTTCAAGTGCAATGACTAGAATAACATAGTCATTGTATGTGCAGTTTTTTTTTGCTTAGTTGAAGGTAGATTTTAAGACTAGAAAGAGTGAAGTTTATGTAGAGAATTAGTTATTCTGAACTTACACATTTGTAATTGTATTATGCTTCATAGTGGTAGTAACCCCCTTTATAAACTTAATGTCCAAAGATGTTTTGGTGGAACCAAATTTTGTAAAGCCAAAATATATTATTGCAAACGATGTCTATTTTTTATGGTTTTAAAAATTATAAAAGACGGGGAGTTATGGAGTATTCTTTGCTTTGTATCACTAAAAAATAAGCTATTTGCTAAGTCCATTCGAACAACTATTTGATCAGTCTCGCTAATATCGCAATCAGTTGACCACCCATCGTGATCACTCGCATTCCATAGATTTCACTCATAAATATCTGATCAAAGGCATCGATGAGTCCATCACTTGGAACTAGAACATCACATAGAAATCCACTATCCGATTGTATATATTGATACACTGATTTGTTAATTTATCATATTATAATCATCACCAATAAATCTTCATACTTACTAAAGTGATTAATATTATAAGATTTAGGTTTAATGTTGGATATCATCAAAACAAACGAGATGCCATTAAGTGCAAGTCACAAACACAAAGTGTATCAACATTTATTATGATATTTATACACGTTCCATTCATATTCAACATATGACATGTTGAGTTCCACATAGTATGTGTATAACAATTATGACCTAATCACTCGAATCTACTATCATTATATACATTGTGACCGGTATGCGGATAACCAACCATTTTAAAAGCAGTTATGTGTTTCATCTTCATCCAAGTTTGCGACTTTGTCGAGAAGCCCTAACAACAACATACACCTTTAGTGAATTGTAGGAAACAGTAAAAACATCACATATTAAATTTACTTCATATTCTATTTTTTCAAAACACTGGCTACATTCAATTTTTTGTTGCTATTTTCCATATTTTTATCGCATCTCTTTTAAAGATTGAGTGACTTACATACCAATTCACCCCATACATCCACACTTGAGCCTTGTGAGTTGTGACTTCATAGTTGCTTAAGTCGAGTCCACAAAATATGTGGGCCCATTTCTTTAGATCATGCCAGCCCAAAATCTAATTATGTTACAAACCAAAAGTCCAATAAAAAGCCCATCGGCCCATATCGATTACGCTCGGCCCATCAGGCCCACAGCCACAGCGCCTTATCGGCTGACAATTATATCCAAAATGGGAAATATCTCTTCCACAATCTTACATTCTTACCCAGCAACCATTTTACAGGAGTTCAATTCAAAAATCTCTTCCACAATCTTACCGGGTAATGACATACACGAGTTGAATTGAACATTTATTTGTAAATTTTATCCATTTGCTGCTCTGAAGAACTTCCTCTCCAGGTATGCTTGGTTTACTGCTCTAGTATTTTTGCAGATTTTGTGCCAAAGTGTAGATGTAATTGTCGTTGGTTACTTTCAAATTGTATTCACAGTCAGGTTTATCCATTATTCTGTTTTTTGACGATGGAAAATTTGTTTTAGGGTTCTTATTCATGCCCGGTTTGTAATTATTGGAGCGGGAAGAATTTGTAATATAAGTTGGTTGCGGAGGCATGATTTTGTTGGAGATGCCATGTCTTTGTGAAACTGTGTTATCGAGTGTTTTTATACGAAAATTCTCCATGCACTTAAAGTGTTTGATAAAATGTCTTTAAGAAAACTTGCGCTTTTCAACCTGTTACACCTAGAAAAACAACAAAATGACCTTAAAAAATGCATTTCTTTTCATCGTTAGATAGCGTCCATCATGTATAACTATGAAAGTTGCGTGTTTTATTGAATATATTTGATCGTGAGTTGTAAAGTTTTTGAGAAATTTCCCATAAGAGATGTGAGTTACTATGTGTGTTCCTTGATGAACCTATTATTCCTTTTTTTCTCCCAATCATTCTGTTAAAACATAAAAATAATTATAGTGAATTCATGAGATACATCTCCCATGAAATACATTCATTTTATCTTATTAATTTTCTTGCATGTATATAATTTGTGTTGTAGAAGCATTTAGAAATCCGAGTTTTTATACATATTCTGACTTTTTGTTTTCCTTTTAATTGCAGGTTTTAAATTATTAGGTCTTAATTTATTATGTGCCACTAATTAAGTGTTAGTGAAGTTCAAAAATGGCAATGGCAGCTTTCAGTGGTATATCACATTGCCATCACAGGTTATGGTGGCAACCCAACACTTCCAAACTTCCAGTTTCTTGCTCTATGCCACCTCCTTCATTTACAGGTAAATAAAATTTTATTATTATTATTTTTTACAAATTTGCCCCAAGTTTTAATTTTTTTATGGATTTTGTCCGAACTTTTTATTACAAATTTGTCCCAGCTCTTTTTTACAGCTTCCTAGGGGTAAATTTGTAAATTTTGTTATTTCTTGATATATATTTTTGTTCTTTTTTTTTTTAACAAATTTGTCTTTATTTTCAGAATCAAATTTTGTTTTGTTAAAAGTAAACAAAAGAAACATAAATATAAAAAAATGAAATATTGTAAAAATGTTGGGGCGAATTTGCAAAAAACCTTAGGACCAAATACATGACAATAAATAGAACTAGGGGCAAATTTGTAAAAAATTGGCTAAATGCTATAGCAGGATACAAATTTTGAAAATTTAGTGACTAAATGAGACATGGTGAATAATTGGAGGGCAAATTTTAACCTAAACCCTTTTATTTAATCTTTTTTATCTAAATGATGATAATTTCTGTATTTTTCTTGAATACCCATTTGTTCAATTCACAGTAAAGTGGAAGTATATAAGAAAATTATTCAAATTTGAATAATTGAATGTTGTATTTGTGGCATATTAGGTAGTCAAGGATCTAAAGCTGGCCAAAGAAAATATGGAAGATTTGAAGGTGCTGGAAAAAGCATGGAAGATTCTGTGAAGCGAAAAATGGAGAAATTTTATGAAGGGCAAAATGGTCCACCTCTTCGTGTTCTTCCAATTGGTGGTCTTGGAGAAATTGGAATGAATTGTATGCTTGTTGGGAATTTTGATCGGTATATTCTCATTGATGCTGGTGTCATGTTCCCAGAGTAAGTATCCTTTTTTTATTTTTTTTATTTTTTTTTTTCTTTTCAAAAGTGTTGTTTGGATGAAGTGCTTTCTAGATAAATAATGTTTAATATTTGAGAAAATGGAAGGGAATGATAAATGAGGGCAAATTTGTAAAAAGTTAAGACTTAATAGGGAAAGACTTCTTTCACTGACTTTTTCTGTTAAGTTGTTCTTTCTGCATTAAGTTTAAAAGAAACAGCCATATAACCATAAAGGACTGAATGGATAAATGATGCTTTCTTGAAGTGATGCCGAATAAGATGGAAAAAAATGACCAAATTACCCTTCTATCTAGAAGTGATGCTGATTTGATTGTTTATTTGGGAACAGTTATAATTTGAAATTGTAAATGACCGCAATTAAAAATTTAGAGTAAATTCGATCTTTCTGAGTATAGTTGTTTTTTGCCATTTTGGTCCTTATTTTGAGGTTTTTGTAACATTTTTGGTCCTGGCTTCAAGTAATATCGCTATGTTTGGGATCAAAGTTGCAAAAGTAAGCTATATCAGGGACCAAAAGTAGCTGATTTACTTGGACATGGACCAAAACGTTACTAAAATCTCAAATATGGACCAAAATTGCAAAAATCAACTATACTCAGGGACATAATATTTAATAAACTGAAATACAAAAGTTAAATCCAAATACCCATAAAGTACATTTGTTTAAATTAAGTCAAAAAGAAAGATCACTATATAAATCTGTCCACATTAAGTCTATTAAGTCAAAATTTCTATAAAAATTTTATGCGAAATGCCTAAATTATTAATACACATATAACATTAGTAATATTACTTTCTTTTAATTCTGACTTATTGGCTTTACAATCATGAATTATTTTCAGCTATGAAGATCTTGGTGTTCAAAAAATTATACCCGATACAACATTTATAAAAAAATGGTCTCATAAAATTGAAGCAGTTGTTATAACACATGGGCATGAAGACCACATTGGTGCGTTGCCTTGGGTAAAGTTTCTTTTCCATTTCTTAAAAAACATTTTTTGAAAAATTCTTCTTTTTTTCTTACATTTATTTAATTCTCACTTTTTAATCAGGTTATTCCCGCTTTGGATTCACGTACTCCAATATTTGCATCTACCTTTACAATGGAGGTCTGAATAGTGAATCCCCCTTTTCCACTTATATTTCTAGTTTTATATATGTATTTCAATTTGGCCAAATTACAGAAAAATTATATTTTTTCGCCTTTTCGGCAGTTTTGCGGTTTAATTACTAATACTTTATTGTTATGGTTTGATTGGAAAAAGTAAAGTATAAGTTTTATGGTAATTTTCCAAATAAACCTTTCTGACATGTTATATCTATCAGGTCAAAATGGTGATTTTGGGAAAATGTCTGTAACTTTTTTGGTTTAATTGCAAAATTTAGAGTATAAAATTTTTCACTGGTAAATTTCCAAAACAACCATTTAGAGTATAAATTCCACCAAAAGATTTTTTTTTTCTAGTTTAACCACTGAGACTTTGTTTTTTATTAAAAAAAAAAACCACTGTAAGTTTTTCCTGATAATGAATTGCAAAAAAAAAAAAAACAATCATAAGAAAACTTTTCTGGTTGTACTTAGTCTTTTTCGAAAAAATCCAAACTATAATCGTTAAATCATAAAAAAGAAATTTTTCGGGTGGTCAAACCAAACAAATTAACAATAATGGTTTCTATTGAACTCAAAATTTTATGCAATGTTGTTTTTTGGAAAAAAGTTTCAAGTCTTAATTGTTAAACCATAAATAAGATCTTTCGGTGGTGAAATAAAAAGACTGCAAAATGCAAACTACAGTGGTTTTTATAGAATTTCGCCATTGTTTAATTTGGAAAAATGTCTACAAATTTTATGGTTTGATTACAAAAAATAAAGTATAAGTGGTTAAACTCCAAAATTGCCCAAAAAATGATAGGTTTACACTTTACACATATGCATGGATGTTATGAAGTTTTGGATATTTAACATTTTTATTTTTTATTTTTTGTTTTGAGCAGCTTATTAAGAAGCGATTAAAAGAATCAGGCATATTTGTGCCATCTAGGCTTAAAGCATTTAAAACAAAGAGGAAATTCCAGGCTGGACCATTTGAAATAGAGCCAATTAGGGTTACCCATTCTATCCCTGATTGTTCTGGATTGGTTCTTAGATGTTCTGATGGTGTTATTCTTCATACCGGGGACTGGAAGGTAATTTTACTTACTTTCTAAATTCTAACATGTAAGCACTGTTCTTGAATCTTTTGATCATTGCTTTATGTATTTGGAATTTTGTATTCAACAGATTGATGAGTCACCATTGGATGGACAAGTTTTTGACCGTGAAGGTTTAGAACAACTGTCAAAAGAAGGAGTAACTTTGGTAATTCCTATATATCTTATTTATTTATTTTTTTAAATTTTGAATATGGAATTTCGTGTGTTTTGGTTTGTGGATTTTGATGGAATTAGAACCTGTTGGGATCCTTTAAATTCCTTGTTTGATGGATTTAACCGTTCCTAAGGGAATTCTATTCATCCTTTTTATTAAAAGACCAAAGTACCCTTGTTCTATATATACTGAAATAAATAAAGACAAAAACTCAACAATGTATATTTACGATTGACGAAATATATTTAAATATAAATAGAAGTTTATAAATTATTCAACTTTTGTTATTTAATTCCATTTCATTTCCTGTAAACCAAACATATGAAAAATTATGATTTATTCAAATTCCAATTCCGAGATATTCCATTTCAATTAGATAAAGAATCTTCTAATGATCTAGTCAGATGTCTAAAATACCCTCTTTCCCAAAATAAATTATCTAGTTAAATCTCTAAAATACCTTTTTTTTGTTCACAAAATAAAGCATTTTATTCTAGTCAAAAGTCTAAAATCCCGTTTTTCCACAAAATAAAGTATCTTCTAGCCAAATGTCTAAAATGCCCTTTTCCTCAAATGAAGTATCTCATGAATCCAAGTCAGTTATGGGCATTGATAAATATGTAATTTTATCTATAAGAATTGAGTAAAGAGGACAAGTCAACAAGTTTCTTTTTTCATGGTACATGCAAAAGTTGGTACTTGTTGTAACCTGTAACTTTCATGGGATGAAGGAATTAATAAAATTCTTTTTTCAACCAAAATAAACAATAAAATATAAAACTATTTTGCATTTTTATGTTTTTTTTTTTTTTTCAGATGATGAGTGATTCAACAAATGTACTCTCACCTGGAAGGACAATGAGTGAAACGGTTGTAGCAAATTCACTACTGAGGAATATTTCAGGTGCAAAAGGAAGAGTAATAACCACTCAATTTTCATCAAATATTCATAGGCTTGGAAGTGTTAAAGCTGCAGCAGATGCAACTGGAAGAAAGTTGGTATGTTATTTCATGCTTCTAAATATTCATTTACTATTAAAAAGACAAATTATTAACATTTTCATCCAGCATCCTTGCTGGAAAAGGAATAAAAAATATTATTATTATTGAGTTTTTGCAATTATATTTCCAATGTTATTCCGAAACTGCTCATTGTTCCTTAATATGGTCTTTGTTTTTTCATTTTTTGGAAGATATATGATTGGTTTACTACAAAAATAGTAACCTTTTATTTGGATAATATATATTCTAGTCAAATGTCTAAAATACCCTTTTCACATAAAAAACCAAGTCCAATGGTTTGGGAACCAATCACTAGAGACCTTTGGTTGGATTAAGTATCTTCTAGCAAAACGTCTAAAATACCCTTTTTCGCAAAATAACGTATATTCTAGTCGAATGTCTAAAATTCCTTTTTTATATTCTAGTCAAATGTTAAGAAAACCTCACAAATAAAGTTTCTCTAGTCAAATGTGTAAAATACCCTTTTTCACAAATTAAAGTATCTACTACTACTAGTAGAACCTCTAAAATATCCTTTATAAAGCATCCTCTAGTCAAATGTCTAAAATATGGTTTTCCATAAAATATAGTATTTTCTAGTCAAATATCTTAAATACCTATCCCACAAAATATAGTATCTTGTAGTCAAATGTCTTAAATGCCCTTTTTCACAAAATAAAGTATCTGCTAGTTGAATCTCTAAAATACCCTTTATAAAGCGTCTTCTAGTACAATGTCTAAAATACGCTTTTCCACAAAATATAGTATTTTCTAGTCTAATATCTAAAATTACCTTTCCCACAAAATATAGTATCTTCTAGTCAAATGTCCAAAATACCCTTTTCCACAAAATATAGCATCTTCTAATCAAATGTCTAAAATCTTTTGTTTCAGGTGTTTGTTGGGATGTCTTTGAGGACATACCTTGATGCTGCATGGAAAGATGGAAAGGCTCCAATTGATCCTTCAACTCTTGTAAATAACATCACTCAACTTTTATTTTTTGATGGTTTTTTTTTTTTTTTTTTTATATATAAGTAACTCACCTTTTCTTTTCACTATTAAATATTAATCTTATATATCTTGTGTAGGTAAAAGTTGAAGATATTGATGGTTATGCTCCAAAAGACTTGTTAATTGTTACTACCGGTTCTCAAGTAAGTTGCAATAATTCATGCAACCGGAAAGTAAAATAATTTTTCTAGTTGAGTTAAATACAAAAAATAGCAATTTACTTTCATTTAATTGTGTATATTATAACATTCCACTTTTTTTTTTTTTTTTTTTTTTTTTTTCTGTTACTACATTGTATTTGGACTATTTTCAATCTTTTTTTACTAAAGCATTGTTAAAAAAATCTACCCATTATAGCATTGTGCTTTCAGTATTTGTTCTTATTAGGACATTATAGTTTTAAAAAGTCTAGCTAATTATAGAATTGAACCTTGACATTTATTTTGATGAAATTGCTATAAATGGGTAGAAACTAAAATGATTTTTGTACTTGGGTCAAATACTAAAAAATAACAATGTCCCTTCATTTATTTGTCTACTATAACATCTTACTTTCATTTCTTTCAATTACAAAATTGTATTTTCAATCTTTTTCTTATCAAGGCATTAGACTTTGAAAAGTCTGCCCAGTTATAGATTTTTACTTTCCATTTACTATTCAGACATTATATGTAAAAAAAAACCCACTCATAAAAGTAAAAGGATAGCATTTTCTATAATTGGATGAATTTTTTAAAGTACAATGCTGTAATGCATAAAAGTGAAAGCATGATGCCATATATAATAATTAACAAACATATCAATAAAAGTACATTGCTATTTCTAGCATATAACCCTTCACAATTCTCAACTCCATATTTTCTTTAAATATATTTTCTTATGCAGGCAGAACCGCGTGCTGCACTTAACCTCGCATCATATGGAAGTAGTCATTTTTTCAAGTTGACCAAAGAAGACTTAATTTTATATTCTGCCAAGGTTATTTTTTTATAATCTCAATCATTGTAGCAAAAAATATAAATTTATTGTGAATAATTCAAATTGGTTGCTATAAAAATTTGACAATTATTACTTTGTGTTATTTATAGGTGATCCCTGGTAATGAATCTAGAGTGATGAAAATGATGAATCGTTTATCAGAAATTGGGCCCACAATTGTAATGGGCAAAAATGAACAATTACATACCTCTGGGCATGCCTACCGTGAAGAATTGGTAAGATTTATATATGATTTTTAAAAATATGTTTTTAATTAAGATATATCGTGAAAATTATTTGTCAATGAAAAAGTGAAAGGTTATGTATATTATATACTATGATAAAAAAAAACGTATAAACCATTAACATATGAAAACTAAAACTTTTGAGACTTTTAATTGTTGTAAGTTTTATTGGATGAATGTGAATGTTGGAGTTTCATCTAATTTCCTTAAAAAAATTGTAATGTTGATTCTAGAAATATACCTTTTAGTACACGTATGTGACATACTGAATAAAAAATCATCATTTAATCAGGAAGCGTTATAAAATAAAATTGTAAATAACCACATTAAAAAAATTCATCAATACGATGAATAACTTAATTTGGAATCGGTTTAATAAAAATTAAAAGAGAGAAAAAACGGTAGCACTTGTAAAAATGAGCTTTTCATGGATAAATTCACTATCTTCTTACTTAACCCACTAAACCATCTTTATAATATTAAATATATTTTTTTTAAAAGTCTAAAATTAATTTTATAGGAAACAATTTGAATTTGAATTTAATTTTATAGGAAGAAGTACTAAGGATTGTTAAGCCACAACACTTTTTACCAATTCATGGAGAACTCTTGTTTCTCAAAGAACATGAATTACTTGGAAAATCCACTGGGATTCATCACACTGCTGTAAGTAACTCCTATTTCTACTTCATTTTTATACTTTTTTTTTTACCTACCCATGAGGAGGGCATTTACGTCTTTTACATCAACAACAGGTCATAAAGAACGGGGAAATGCTTGGTGTTTCTCATTTAAGAAACAGAAGAGTCTTGTCTAATGGCTTCATTGCCCTTGGAAAAGAAAATTTACAGGTTCTTTACTCTCTCTCCTCTCTCACACACACACACACACACTCACTTTCTCTCTCTAATGTTTTCCAAAAAATCCTACAAATGCAGTTGATGTACAGTGATGGTGACAAAGCATTTGGTACATCTACTGATCTTTGTGTAGATGAGAGGATGAAAATCGCAACAGATGGAATAATAATTGTCAGGTTAACATCTCAACTATATATCTCTTGTCCGTGCAAAAAGACGTAAATACCCTCCTCATCCTTATCATCGAAAGCAACCCTAGAAACCTTTCCAAAAAGGGTAATCATGTCATTTAGGATAAACCAGCATAACCACTGTTTCTTCTCTCTACACCAAACAAAACCGTGAGACTAAATGACCATTTTACCCCTACACTCTTACAAACAATTTTCACTATTCTCATCAATTTTAACAATATTCGTCAACTTTAACGCGAGACTAAATGACCATTTTACCCCTACACTCTTACAAACGATTTCACTATTCTCATCAATTTTAACAATATTCATCAACTTTAACGTGAGACTAAATGACCGTTTTACCCCTACATTCTTACAAACAATTTTCACTATTCTCATCAATTTTAACAAGATTGACTAAATGACCATTTTACCCCTACATTCTTAGAAACAATTTTCACTATTCTCATCAATTTACAATATTCATCAACTTTAACGCGATACTAAATGACCATTTTACTCCTACATTCTTCCAAACAATTTTCACTATTCTCATCAATTTTAACAATATTCATCAACTTTAACGTGTGACTAAATGACCATTTTACCCCTACATTCTTCCAAACAATTTTCACTATTCTCATCAAGCCAATATTTTTTAAATCAAAAAAAGAAAACAACCCTTAACTCAAAATTTTCTTTTTCAGCATTGAAATCATGCGTCCACAATCAACAGACACAATATTTAAAGAAACAATAAAGGGAAAAATAAGAATAACAACAAGATGTTTATGGCTAGACAACGGGAAGCTTCTAGATGCTCTTCATAGTGCTGCACATGCTGCTTTATCAAGTTGTCCAGTCAAAAGCCCCTTACCACATATGGAAAGAACCGTTTCTGAAGTTTTAAGAAAAATGGTCAGAAAATATAGTGGTAAAAGGCCCGATGTCATCACACATGCCATTGAAAACCCTGCTGCTGTTCTTGCTGATGAAATTAATGGAAAATTGTCGGGTGTTAATAATGGTCTTGAAATTCCTTTCGGGAAAACAGTTGATGGGAATTTAAAAAAAAGAAAGTCAAGTAAGTTTCAAGAAGAAAGAAAAAATCTTGATCTTTCAGCGGGCCCACTTGAAACTAAAGGTATGTTTTTAAAATCTATAATGATCCAATTATTGTGATTATAAGTTGTGAATTGGGTGGATTTTTTGAAGTTAAAATGTAATATGTTTTAGTAAGAAAAAATTGAAATAAGGTGTCATAGAAAGAAAGAAAGTAGGATGTTGAAAAAATCAATGAAACTATTTATAGCGTCTTATTTTTATTTATTCTTGTTACAATATTGTACTTTGAAAAATATACCCAATTATAGCAATGTTTATGCAAATAGAAACCATTATTTATTGCTATATTTGGATATATTTTTCATAGTATAATGTGAAAATAAGGAAAAAAAGTTGGAAGTAGAATGCTATAATTGGGTAGATTTTTTAAAGTACAACACTTTTAGTAAAAAAAAATGAAATTACAATGCTATAATAGAAAGAAATGAAAGTCTGATGCTATAATAAGTAATAATATATAAAACTATCTTATTTTTTATTTTTTTATTATAGGTGACATGATGGACAATGATGGAATGTTATCCGAGGAAGAAACCACGTCTGTTTCCGACTCAACCATAAACTCAGTTTCCGATTCCGACGAATTCTGGAAATCGCGAACGGATTCCAATTCCGTTGACGAATCGGAAACTGCCGCCAAGGATTCAAACACAAACAAGCCGGTGAAAAGAAACAGGTGGAAACCAGAAGAGGTTAAAAAATTTATCAAATTTCGTGGGGAATTGAATGATAGATTTCAAGTAGTCAAGGGTAGAATGGCACTTTGGGAAGAAATATCCGGAAAACTTTCCACCGAGGGGTATAATCGAAGCCCCGGGCAATGTAAATCTTTATGGGCATCATTGGTTCAAAAATACGAGGTTTGTTCTCCATATCAAACATTATTTTCTATAACATTGTGAAAAAGACGTAAATACCCTCGTCATCACCATCATCGAAATTTTCCCTAGACAAGTTAGGGAAATCTTCAATAAAGTCACAGTATTTTGGGCTAGTTTATGAAAAAGTCCCAAAATTAATTTTTTTTTTACAAAAAATGACAGAATACCGGCTAACATATTCATTTTAGCCCTTTCATCAGGTTTACCAGGTTTCCTAGATTGAAAAGTTTCAGGAAAGTCCCATTTTTTTTGGTCCGTTTATGAAAAAGTCCCAATGTTGAATTTTTTTTTTTAGGGAAATCCCATTAAAGTCTCAATATTTTGGCTCAGTTTTATAAAAAAGTCCAAAATTAAATTTTATTAACAAAAAAGTCCTAAATTGATTTTTATTAACAAAAAAGGACAGAAACTACATGTTTTATCTTCAATTAAGTCCTAATATTTCCGCACAGTTTACGGAAAAGTCCCAACATTAGCCGGTTTTCTGTATTTTTTTGTTAATAAAAATTAATTTGGGACTTTTTTGTTAATAAAAATTAATTTGAGACTTTTTCATAAACTGAGCCAAAATATTGGGACTTATTGGAGATTTCCTTTTTTTTACACAAAGTAATAGGATTTTTTCATAAACAGACCCAAAATAATTGAACTTTATTGGTGATTCCCAATTTAAGAAACCTGGTAAACCAGAACAAAGGGCTAAACTGAATACGTTAGCCGGTATGTTGTCTTTTTCTGTAATAAAAATAATTTTGGGATTTTTTCATAAATTAGCTCAAAATAATGGGAGGGAGATTTCCTAAACAAGTTATTACTACATTGTACTTTAAAAAATGTATCCAATTAAAAATTGAAAATTCTTTTGTTTTTGGATGATACAATTATAATTAGGCAGATTTTTAATATGTACAATGTTATAATACGATGAAATGAAAGTAGGATACCATAATAAACAAAAGAATGAAAGTAGGATGGTATAATAAACAAATGAATCAAAGTAGGTTGCTATTTCTTGTTAAAACAGGAAAGTAAGAATGAAGGTGAAAGCAAGAAAAGCTGGCAATATTATGAAGACATGGATAACATTTTCGGTACTCCTGATGCCATGGTAAACAAATGATTCAAGAAATATGTTACCACAAGGTATTATTTAAAATATTTAAAATTTAATATTTTAATGTTTTAGAAGACTGCGATGAAAAGTTTATAAATTAGTTTTGAGCAGCATAAATTTTGTAATTCAGTGTAGAAAACATGCATTCAGAACAAAAGGTTGGTTGTTTTTTTTTTTTTTTTTTTTTAATAGTAAATTAGTTGATACGCATGTTTTGTTACATGGACCTTTTATTTTTGACACTGGGGGTGGTGGTTGGTGACAGTGAATTTAAAATTAAAGCAATAAGATAAAAGTAATTAATAATTTAAAAATGAAAAACACCTTTACTAATTAATATTTATTAAATAAAAGTAAAAAATAATTATTACTTGGGTATTAGTGTTATAGAAATCGGTCTTGGCGACAGTTAATCAGCGATTAATCGTTTGACGGTCTGCAACCGATTACAATAAGGCTAATCGGTCAGGTTTGGCGGTTTGGTCAGTCGGTTAATATCGGCATTGGAGATCCTTAGCGGCTAATTAATCGGCATTGACAGTCATTTTTTTATTTTTTCCTTTTGGTCAAATATTGGTCTAATAAATCAATAAAACTGAAAAACATATCAAAATTAAAGAATGAAAACTACACAAATATATAGTTTTATATGTGTATCCAAAAATAAAATAAATCATACTTCGTTATTTTGTTATATTCATTTATTTTTATATAAATTTCATTATAATTTAGGGTATTCGATTAATCTCCGATTAATTATATTAGTCTCTTAACCCACTCGACCATCAAGGTACCGTCAAACGATTTTTATAACATTGTTAGATATTAATGGTAGTTTCTAAATGAATGATGTTTTTTAGTCCTCAGTATAATGATGACCTTTGACTAATAATGTTTTGATAGTAAATAAAGTTTTTTTGTAAATTGAATATTTATTTAGTTATTTCCTACCTCGATGAAGTCTCAAAATATTAGGTTATTTTTTCAAAATTTTGACCGACAACTTCGTATAGAGACTTGCCTGCAAAATTGAAATTGTCTCGACTCTTTTCGATAAAGTTACGAGGAAACAAACAATTTTCAAGTGTTTTACCAAGTAATCAGATTTAAATATCATTTCTTCAATGACTTATTTGTGAAAAATAAAATACATAGGTTATACTTTAATAATAAAGTTAAAGGAAAATAATAGCTCATCATAATTAATAATAAAGTTGAAGGACACTTAGGCTGTGCGGTGTGCCCTATAACGCGGGGGTGCGTTCCGACACATCAGCACCAAGAGCGTGGTGAACAGCGTTCCTCTTAGGTGCGTCCTGCATCCTCTGGATGTTTTCTATGGAACGCCTTGAAATGCGGGTTTGGAGGTTGAAGGTGGACGTTGGCCAATAAAAAAACATAATTATTATTTTTAATTACCAAAAAATATGATGTGGAAATTAAAAGGAGGTCTAAGACTGTCGGGCATTTCCTAGGTGTGTTCTTCGGTTGTTATGGTGACATGTCGCTGACGTGACGACTGTCATTGGATGTCATGGTTATCTTGCACAACCTGTAGCTTTATAAATAAACAAAAGAAATGTAAAAGAGGAAGTACATAACTAAGAACATACGAAATAGGGTAATATATATGTTTTTTTTTAGAACCGGCGGATAATAATTGGAGTACTCCGGAACGTTAGAGCGGATCCGGTAACCGGGCAGGCCGCAATCGCCTCCGTTTCGTCCCCCCTAAACCACCTCTCCAGGGAAAATCCCCCACATGGAGTTAGTCGGAGTAGAACTCACGACCTCCACCCACATGGGTATATAACCCAATGCCTCTTCCCAGCTAGGCTGGAAGTCATTGGCGGTAATATATATGTGCTAACAACTTCTTCTAAACTCACTCATCAATTAACTATACAATTTAAAATTATAAATTTCTGTTAGTTGGAGAGATAAACAACTAGTTTTGATACGCATGTTAACAAAACGATGGAGTGTTATACTTTTGAGATGACATACTTCAACATGTAATAATCTAAACAATAGCATGGTATAACATAAACAAAAAAAATAGAATGTCTGAAATTATCTTTATGTATAACCTTTAACCTTATATATATATATATATATATATATATATATATATATATATATATATATATATATATATATATATATATATATATATATATATATATATATATATATATATATATATATATATATATATATATATATATATATATATATATATTCCGTTTCAAGGAAGAACCAATATTTTCCTAGGAACCGTAGGAACTTTTTGACTGAAATTTTTTTTTTCAAAAAAATGACATAATACATTTAGTCGCTTATATTTAAGACTTTTTGTCAAAAAAAATTTGAAAAATAATATGTATATACGAAATGTGCATATATGCATTTTTTTCGCACATGTGTATATGATCACGTTTCGTGCATATGTGCACATTTCGTGTATATATATTATTTTTTCAATTTTTTTTTACAAAAGGTCTTAAATATAAGCGATTAGGTGTATTATGTCATTTTTTTTGAAAAAAAAAATTTCAGTAAAAAAGTTCCTACGGTTCCTAGGAAATATTGGTTCCCATTTGATATTTAGTCTCTATATATATATATATATATATATATATATATATATATATATATATATATATGGGTTCAATGCAGAACCAAATTAAATCACCTAACTGCAGAACCACATTTATAACCCTTGGATCATTATATCAATGGTCTAAATTAAAAATGGTGCACCAAAAGAATTATACTCCTTGTGCAGGGAATCCTATCCAAGCAAGGGCATAATGGGGTTTGTATCATTCTCATCTCCTTCATCTAGCTTCTTTCTCGCCATTAGCGTAATCGTATTTGTTGCTGATAATGCATTATGTACGTTATCTCGACCTAAATTTTCTTTTGGAGGTGGATCTGAAGATTCGACTGTAAAAAAAATTACGTATGGAGGGATTACGTTTAAATCATCGGCTGGGATTTCGAGATCGAATTGGCAACAGGAAAACGATGCAAATGGGTCGAATTCGGTAGGTATTATTCATTCTAATGAAATAAATAGTCTGATTAAGTTTGGAATGGTTGAATCGGAATCGATAATCGTTAAAAGTAATCCCGATTCGCCAATTGTTTGGTTGAATCTGTGAAGGATGAATTGAGGATGAATCTGTGAAGGATGAATCGAGATAAAATTGAACCTGTTAACATATGTTCATCAATGAACATTTGTTCATCAATGAACATTTATTCATCAATGAACATATGTTCATCAAAAAACATATTCTATAGCAGTGGTTTCGTTCTTCTTCTTTAAACCTTTATTCTATCATCATTTTCCCTAGATTACAAATCGCTACTATGTGGTTTTTGGTGGAAGAAATTGATTCCAGAAATCAAATTGATGGCGTCTTTTTTCTTGTTGCTGTAATGGTTCTCGTATTTCATCAATATATGTTTATCAATGAACATATTTTCATCAATGAACATATGTTCATCTATGAACATATGTTCATTGATGAACATACGTAGTTATTTCATCAGGTACGTACAATAACTTATCCCTAGATTACAAATCACTACTGTGTGGTTTTTGGTGGAAGAAATTGATTCCAGAAATCTCACGGCTACTTTTTAGGGTTTTTGATTAATTGGACGATCTTACCCTTTCCCCCTCCATCTAATCTCACGGCTAGGAACGTAGTTCTGTGGTTAGGTGGTATATATTTGGTTCTGCATTGAACCCATCTTGTAACACCCGGTTCCTCAAATTTAGAATATACCAATTTATTTAGTCAAACACATATATTATCAAAGGTATAATCCCAAAAGAGTAACAAGTTTCACAAGATTGTTATCAACAGCATAGTTTAAGTTCTAAGCTATTTACATCAAAAGGTTTACGACTATTAAACACAACCGGGTTTCTTTATATATATATATATATATATATATATATATATATATATATATATATATATATATATATATATATATATATATATATATATATATATATATATATATATATATATATATATATATATATATAACAAAAGTAAAATCTACGTCAAAGTCCAAGTCCAAGTCTAGCTATCCATCCATGTTCTGCTTCCCGCGGTCACCGCTACCAGAACCTACTACAAACAACAATAACAAACGATATATGAGCTATGAAAGCTCAGTGAGTAATTTAAGGTTAATTTGTTTGTATCATTCATTATCAAGTTTTTCTCAAACTCAACGGACTATCTCAGTTCCGAGTGTGATATACACACTATAACTCTTATGATACACACTTTAACTCTTTATTTCATATACTCAAAGTTTGGTTATTCTCAACCAAATCAAATCATAGCCTACTTCATATCTGAAAACAACATCAGATCAAAGCATAATCATCAATAAATAACTACTCACCTATTGTGGAATCGATATGTGGAACTCCTGCATCTCGTGTATGCTCCTGCCTAGCCTTAGCTGTAGCATAACAACTCATTTTCATTACTCAAATGAAGAATAATCTTAACCACACTCAATATTCATCACAATCAAGAAACTTGTATCATTGAAGCAAGTTATAATCAAAGGATAGCAATAATATCAAAGTTGTAGCTTTCAATTTCATCACTTAAACACATGTAACCCTAGAAATGCAACAATCAACATTCCTTTAGCTTGGGTCTCGAATCAGAACTCACATACACAACCTAATCCAAATAAGCTCACTCTAATTCGTGCTAGTTGAAAGTGGCTTATCAAAACCACAAGGAACCATCTCAAATCCAATGATTAAACCGTTGGAATAAGATAAAAATCAAGGAGGATTACCTTTCAAGCTCAAAGGATAAATCTCTAGCTTCAATTCGTGATCAATAAGCCTTAATCTCGACTTTGGAAGGTTGGAATCAAGTTTTTAGGGTTAAAAGAAGTTTTGGACGAAATGGGTTTTATCCCCAAATGAAAGAAAAATTCCTTTTAAAAATGCCTCGCTGCGACACACGACCCGTGTGGAAATCCACACGACCTGTGTGGATCCACCGCCTCAAATGAAGTGGAAACTGTCGGATTCTACACGACCCGTGTGGAATCTGGCACGACCCCGTGTGATAACCTGGCATGACCCGTGTGGATCTGGCACGACCCGTGTAAGTCTGGTGCTCAACTCTTTGCTTACTGCCTGATTCTACACGACCCGTGTGATTTTAAAACTCATTTTTTAGCTCACTGCATGAATCTACACGACCCGTGTAGAATCTACATGACCCGTGTGATTCTAAAACTCATATTTTTAAACTTTAACTTCTTCCAAATAAGTTTCTAACCCTCTTAACCCTTATAAAAACTTATTTAATCTTATTTACACTAAGATTAACTCAAAAATCTCTAAATTTTAATAACACGGTATTACAAGTACTTACCCCCTTCAAAAGATTCCGTCCTCGGAATCTCTTAAAATAAAAAGGGATATTTTGACCGCATCTCCTCTTCAGCTTCCCAAGTGACATCTGATCCTCTATGATGTCGCCATTGCACTTTCACCAATCCCACTTCTTTATTTTGCAATTTCCTAACTTTCTTTTCTAGAATTTGCTCTGGCATCTCTTGATATCTTAATTTCTCATCTAGTTGAACTTCAGCTAAGGGTACCCAAGTGGATTGGTCATACAATATTTTTCTAAGGTGTGATACATGAAAAACATTGTGGATACCCTGTAATTCCTCTGGAAGCTTTAGCTTATACGCAACCGCTCCAATTTTCTCCAAAACTTGAAAGGGTCCAATAAAACGTGGGCTCAATTTACCTCTCTTGCCAAATCGAATTATTCCCTTCCATGGGGACACTTTCAACATTACCATGTCCCCAACATTGAACTCTAACAGCTTTCTTCTTCTATCTGCATATTGCTTTTGGCGGTTTTGGGCTACCCGCATATGCTCACGAATGCTTTGTATTTTCTCTTCGGTTTCAGCTATAATTTCTGGTCCCGCCAATGGTTTCTCTCCAGTTTCAGTCCAACAAGTCGGGGTCCGACACGGTGCACCGTATAAAGCTTCAAAAGGTGCCATCAGTATACTAGAGTGGTAAGTGTTGTTATAGGCAAACTCTACCAAAGGCAGATGATCTTCCCAACTGCCTCCAAAATCAATGATGCAGGCTCGTAGCATATCTTCAAGTGTTTGTATCGTTCTTTCCGATTGTCCATCCGTCTGGGGGTGATACGCAGTACTCAATAAGGCTTTTGTACCAAAATGCTTTTGGAAACTCTGCCATAAATGTGAATTGAACCGATTATCTCTATCAGAAATTATTGAAGTTGGCACTCCATGTCGTCTCACAATTTCTTTCGTATATATCTCAGCTAGCTTTGATACTTTAAAATTTTCTTGAATTGGAATAAAATGAGCCGACTTTGTTAACCTGTCAACAATCACCCATATAGAATCATATCCTCGAGGAGTCCGAGGCAACTTTGTGATGAAATCCATAGTGATTTCATCCCATTTCTTCTTCGGTACAGGTAACGGTTGTATTGCTCCATATGGCTTTTGATGATTGGCTTTTACTTGAAGACACGTCAAGCAGTTCTCCACAAAGCGTCCTACATCTCGCTT
The DNA here is from genome assembly GCA_023525715.1 of Cichorium intybus. Taxonomy (NCBI): domain Eukaryota; kingdom Viridiplantae; phylum Streptophyta; class Magnoliopsida; order Asterales; family Asteraceae; genus Cichorium; species Cichorium intybus. The sequence goes on along the minus strand of CM042015.1, from coordinate 70,965,755 downwards.
CATACCCGGCCACCAGTAGTACGGTTTTAAGGTATGATACATTCGTGTACTGCCAGGGTGAACCGAATATCTAGTACAATGAGCATCATTTAGCAATAACTGTCTCACCTCGCCATGCCTTGGAACCCAAACTCGCCCTTGGAAAGTCTTGATTCCTCGTGCATTCTCCACAAGTTTCTCTACATAACCAATCATCCTTTCTTTCTTCAAATCTTTAGCTTCGACTTGACATCTACGTATCAACTCTGGTAATCGACTCACAATCCCCATTCGAGCCGATATTACTCGAATAGGCGGCTCTTTACGGCTTAGTGCATCCGCCACCACATTGGCTTTACCAGGATGGTAAAGTATTTCACAATCATAATCTTTTAGTAGATCCATCCACCGTACTTGCCTCATGTTTAACTCTTTCTGATCAAACAGGTATTTCAGACTTTTATGATCTGTATAGATCTGAAATCGCACTCCATAAAGATAATGTCGCCAGATTTTTAATGCAAAAATTATTGCCGCTAATTCTAAATCATGTACTGGGTAAGCTTTTTCATGTGGTTTTAGTTGTCGAGAGGCATACGCTATTACTCGTCCTCTTTGCATCAACACGCATCCAAGACCACTTAAGGAGGCATTGCTGTAAAGAACAAAGTCCTCCCCTCCTTGTGGTAACGCCAACACTGGAGCCTTGCATAAGCTATCTCGTAGTTGTTCAAAGGCTGATTGTTGTGCCTCAGTCCAACTAAATTTCTCCGTCTTCTTGGTCAATTTGGTTAAGGGTATAGCTATACGAGAAAAGTTTTCTACAAATCGTCGATAATAGCCCGCTAACCCCAAGAAACTACGGACCTCCATTGGACTCTTTGGCGGCTCCCAACGCATTACGGCTTCGATCTTTGCTGGGTCTACCTTTATACCGTCTTCATTTATCACATGGCCAAGAAATTGGATCTCCCGCAACCAAAACTCACATTTTGAAAATTTTGCATATAATTTCTCGTCTCGAAGAATATCTAGTATTTGTTGCAAATGAAATCTGTGCTCATCTCGACTCTTTGAATAAATCAGGATGTCGTCGATAAACACAATTACGAATTTATCAAGAAAGGGACGACAAACCCGATTCATCAAATCCATAAAAACAGCAGGAGCATTAGTCAAACCGAATGGCATGACTAAGAACTCGTAATGGCCATACCTCGTGCGAAAAGCTGTCTTTGGAATATCAGCTTCTTGTACTCTTAACTGATGATATCCAGATCTCAAATCGATCTTTGAAAAATACGTGGCTCCGTGTAATTGATCAAATAAATCATCGATCCGTGGTAACGGATAACGATTCTTTATCGTGATCTTGTTTAGCTCTCGGTAATCTATACACATTCTCATGGAGCCATCTTTCTTTTTCACAAAAAGTATAGGTGCACCCCACGGAGACGAACTCGGACGAATAAATCCAAGTTCTAACAACTCTTGCAACTGTCTCTTTAACTCTTCCATTTCAGACGGTGCCAATCGATACGGTGGTCGAGCTACCGGCTTCGCCCCCGGTATGACATCGATCACAAATTCAACCTGCCGACTCGGTGGTAAACCTGGAAGATCATCTGGAAATACATCGGGATAATCACAAACTACTTCTACTTCTTCTATTTTGGAATGTTTTGACTCGGCACTAATCACATGTGCCATAATCAATTCACCCCCTCTTTCCATATATCTCCTAGCCGTTGCAAGTGACACTATCGGTACTTTTCGGGAACGTCGTTCACCTCGTATCAAAATTCGGGAACCACTCGGTGTCTTTATGGAAAGTGTTTTCTCATGACAATCCATTTGACCTCTATTATCATCCATCCAATCCATCCCGACTATCACATCAAACTCATGATTAGTGATCGGCTTCAGATCTATAGGGTACGCAATCCCATAAATTTCAAGCCGACACTTTTTATAATGACTCTTTACAAAAACACATCTCACATCTGCTACATCTACTATTATTTTCTCATATAAATCAGCTAATGGAATATCTAGTTTAGAAGCAAAAGACTCTAATATAAAAGACACAGATGCACCCGAATCAAAAAGTACTATTGCTTGAAAAGTGTTCAAGCTAAAGATACATGTGATAACATCGGTCCGATCTCTAGCCTCGTCGACAGTTAATTGAAAAGCTCGCGTTTTCACATGACCACCACCCCTATCTCTTCGATCATCTCGATCTCGACCTCCTCCTTGTCCAATCTTTTGAAAATCTCTTTGTGGCTTAGATTTCATCTTTGGGCAATTTGGACGAATATGCCCGCTCTCCACACAATTGAAACAAACGGGGCGACTCTCGGTACACTGGCGAGCCATATGTCCCGTCTTTCCACACTGGAAACAAACTGATGGAGGGTTTCGGGGATCACATTCTCCCATGTGTTTTCGCCTACACTTCTTACACCATTTCTCTTCATTCTTCTTGGTTTCACCACGGATTTGAGAACCCGTGGTAATGGATCTCTGAGAAGTATCTACAGCCTTACCTTCCCACTTTCTCTTAAATCCTCCAACTTCTCTTTTGGTTCTTCTCTCCTCCTCTTGTCTTTGCAACTCCCTTTCTCTCGATCTTGCTGCTTCGGCAACCTGTTGAAAGGTAGTATATCTGGAACTCGGCAAAAATTCTCGGATCTGGGTTTTTAAACCACACAAGTAACGATCCATCTTACGCTCCTCGGTATCAACTTGATGTTGTGCAAATCTTGCCTTCTCATTCAAAAACTCTTCCTCTATTCCCTTCATAGCATTATTGGAACAATAGTATTCAGTGAACTTCAACTTGAATTGTTCCCAGCTCAGTGTATACGCCAAACTCTCTCCCAGCTCCATACACATATTCTCCCACCAGAACTGTGCATCTTCCTTTAACAAGTTTGTTGCAAACTCCACTTTATCTGCCTCGTCGCATTTACTGGTGCGGAACATCTTTTCAACATGTGTTAACCAATTCTTGGCTGCTATGGGATCATCTTTCCCATAGAAATCGTATGGCTTGCACTTCTGAAAAACATCATAAGTACACTTCCTTGTCTTCTCAGGTATTTTAGCTCTACCCGCTTCAGTATAGACCTCTTCACAATCCTCCCTGTGCTCAGGTTGAACCGGTGGTTTTCCTGAAGAACCTCCAGTTACAGTCTCCGTCTGAGGCCTCAAATAAGTGGGTAGTAATTCTTTACGTGCTTTGGCTACCTCAGCCGCAATCATAGCTTGCATATTACTGTGTGTCTCGGGAGGTTGCTCTCCCTCGGGTTGATGCTCTTTACCCGAATCTCGTGATCCCAATTGATCTCTTGATGGATCACCACGCTCTTTTTCTTTTCCAGTGCTCATCTTAACTAAAAAAGAAATTTAACTCATTTAGTAATCACCACCATAATACTCAATATGATGTGTAATCAACTCAATTGTATATCACTATAATACTCAATATAGTGTATAATCAACTCAATTGTATATCACTATAATACTCAACATAGTGTATTATCAACTCAATTGTATATCACTATAATACTCAATATAGTGTATAATCAACTCAATTGTATATCACTATAATACTCAATATAGTGTATAATCAACTCAATTGTGATACTCCGCGGAGGATAGCTACTCGGGACTCTTAGGGACTTTTCAATCACATTGGTTTAAGTCTAAACTCATCTCAAGGTTTAATTCTCTTAAACCAAGGCTCTGATACCAACTTGTAACACCCGGTTCCTCAAATTTAGGATATACCAATTTATTTAGTAAAACACATATATTATCAAAGGTATAATCCCAAAAGAGTAACAAGTTTCACAAGATTGTTATCAACAACATAGTTTAAGTTCTAAGCTATTTACATCAAAAGGTTTACGACTATTAAACACAACCGGGTTTCTTTATATATATATATATATATATATATATATATATATATATATATATATATATATATATATATATATATATATATATATATATATATATATATAACAAAAGTAAAATCTACGTCAAAGTCCAAGTCCAAGTCTAGCTATCCATCCATGTTCTGCTTCCCGCGGTCACCGCTACCAGAACCTACTACAAACAACAATAACAAACGATATATGAGCTATGAAAGCTCAGTGAGTAATTTAAGGTTAATTTGTTTGTATCATTCATTATCAAGTTTTTCTCAAACTCAACGGACTATCTCAGTTCCGAGTGTGATATACACACTATAACTCTTAGTATACACACTTTAACTCTTTATTTCATATACTCAAAGTTTGGTTATTCTCAACCAAATCAAATCATAACCTACTTCATATCTGAAAACAACATCAGATCAAAGCATAATCATCAATAAAAAACTACTCACCTATTGTGGAATCGATATGTGGAACTCCTGCACCTCGTGTATGCTCCTGCCTAGCCTTAGTTGTAGCATAACAACTCATTTTCATTACTCAAATGAAGAATAATCTTAACCACACTCAATATTCATCACAATCAAGAAACTTGTATCATTGAAGCAAGTTATAATCAAAGGATAGCAATAATATCAAAGTTGTAGCTTTCAATTTCATCACTTAAACACATGTAACCCTAGAAATGCAACAATCAACATTCCTTTAGCTTGGGTCTCGAATTAGTACTCACATACACAACCTAATCCAAATAAGCTCACTCTAATTCGTGCAAGTTGAAAGTGGCTCATCAAAACCACAAGGAACCATCTTAAATCCAATGATTCAACCGTTGGAATAAGATAAAAATCAAGGAGGATTACCTTTCAAGCTCAAAGGATAAATCTCTAGCTTCAATTCGTGATCAATAAGCCTTAATATCGACTTTGGAAGGTTGGAATCAAGTTTTTAGGGTTAAAAGCAGTTTTGGACGAAATGGGTTTTATCCCCAAATGAAAGAAAATTTCCTTTTAAAAATGCCCTGCTGCGACACACGACCCGTGTGGAAATCCACACGACCTGTGTGGATCCACCGCCTCAAATGAAGTGGAAACTGCCGGATTCTACACGACCCGTGTGGAATCTGGCACGACCCCGTGTGATAACTTGGCATGACCCGTGTGGATCTGGCACGACCCGTGTAAGTCTGGTGCTCAACTCTTTGCTTACTGCCTGATTCTACACGACCCGTGTGGAAATCACACGACCCGTGTGATTTTAAAACTCATCTTTTAGCTCACTGCATTAATCTACATGACCCGTGTAGAATCTACACGACCCGTGTGATTCTAAAACTCATCTTTTTAAACTTTAACTTCTTCCAAATAAGTTTCTAACCCTCTTAACCCTTATAAAAACTTATTTAATCTTATTTACACTAAGATTAACTCAAAAATCTCTAAATTTTAATAACACGGTATTACACATCTATATATATATATATATATATATATATATATATATATATATATATATATATATATATATATATATATATATATATCTATATGTATGTATGTATGTATGTATGTATGTATGTATGTATGTACGTACGTACGTACGTACATACGTACGTACGTACGTACGTACGTGCGTGCGTATGTACGTACGTATGTATGTATGTATGTATGTATGTATGTATGTATGTATGTGTGTGTGTATGTGTGTGTAACTAGAAAAATATTGTGTAACATTGTAATTAAATTTCGACCAATCATTTTAAATCAGGATACAGACATAATACTAATTTATATATAAATCAATTAATTTTAAATTAATATAATCCTATAATTACGGAAACTAATTCCTATAATTAAGGGAACTGATTTTTTCCGGAATTCCCGTTTGTCTATTCAGCCACACAATAATTATCAGTTTTAGAATAATATATATATATATATATATATATATATATATATATATATATATATATATATATATATATATATATATATATATATATATATATATATATATATATATATATATATATATATATATATATATATATATATATATAAAGTTCAATTGGGAACCTAAAAGAGCCTAGGAACCTATTACAAAATAATTTTCAAACAAAAATAAACCCAAATTTTTTATATGATGCGTTTAGAAGATTTAATTTTTTTTTAAAAAAATCATTTATTTTTATTTTTTTATATACATATGCATATGAAAAAAATTATTTTATTTTATTTTTTTTAAAATCTCTTAGACGTTCTCAATACATCATTTTGAAAAAAAAATTAGAAAAAAAGTTTATATATGCATATATGCATATACATATGTATATGCATAGAATATGCATATGAAAAGAAAATGATTGTTTTTTGATTTTTTTTAAATATCTTAGATGTTCTATATACACCAATTTTAAAAAATAAATTGATAAAAGCGTTTATATATGCATATATGCATACACATGTGAATTTTATATGCATATGCATATAAAAATAAAAAATATTGATTTTTTTTTTGTTTTTTTTAAAACCTTTTAGACGCATATAATAAAAAAATTGGGTGCAATTTTTTTCGAAAAATATTGTGTAGAAAAAAGTTCTTGGGTTCCTAGGTTTTTTTAGGTTTTTCTCATTATTTCGACTCTCTCTCTCTCTCTCTCTATATATATATATATATATATATATATATATATATATATATATATATATATATATATATATATATATATATATATATATATATATATATATATGCAAAGTTAAAAGTGGCAACCCTGAGTGTGCGAGTGATGCGATCTTATGGAGCCTCTAATCTTAAAGGGTATTGATCAGAAATTTCCTTTAATATTATATTTCTTAGTGTAGATTGTTGAAGTACAAGTGACCTAACAACAAAAATCTTTGGAACGTGAGGAAGTCAGGACATGCATGGGAAGGAGGTGGTTCAACAGTTTGTGATGGTTCAGTAGTTGGAGTGGTTAAGGGAGTGAAGAGACATGTGTCGCCGCTATTGATGCCGTTCCTTGTAGTGGATGTTCAAAAGGTTGGAGAGAATAGTCAATTCAACAGTTCAATTATTCAGAAGATGTAGTGCTCAGTAGTACGACAATCATTGTAGTTGCATTTAATGTTGAATTTGATATCTAGATTAGTTGTACTATTGTATTATATATACTCTTACTTTGGAAGCATGGGCTTACACCCATACTTTCTACTGTTCACTGAGTACTCCTTATGCCTATAAAAGGATACTTAATTGCATGCTAAATGTAATCCTTCTTCACTTGATATGAATAGAAAGTATTTACCCTTCTCTCCTTTATATGCTCTTACATTTACTTAGTTTTATCGAAGATTCCGTGAGTTCACTTGATATGAATAGAAATAGTTTATAGCTACAATTATTGGACAAAATGATTGATTACAACAACACTTTTGGTTATGGATTGTTTAATCCCATGTGTCTAAAGTCTCAATAAACAATCGTTTTGTGGCTAAATAATAGCAAAGGCCACCGTGAAAATAAATTCATGTGGCCATTGAGTGAACAATAGTCATTATAAAAAAAACACTTGTCTTTCTAAAAAGAGTTTATGACAATAAAATGCTTGATTACATCAACAAATATTCTACCAAATAGCCACACTTTTATGACATGGCTATAATTTTTCAGTTAATACAACCACTAAATTTTAATCACACTTTCAATGAGAGAAAAAACATCTGGCTAAAGGCATTTGCTCTCGGTTTTTCCATGTGACCAATGTCACTTTTTGTACTAATGGTCGTAGCAAAACGTGTGTGATTAAAAATTTACTACTAGAGTTGCATATACCAATTCCGAAGGGCATACTCGTGCATTATGATAACTTGAGTGCTATGTATCTATCCAAGAACCTATTTAACATCAACAAATGAATTAAACATATCGAACTTGTCAATCAACCTGTCCGTGAAAAGTAGCTAATAGAGAGGTTCGGTTGTTACACATTCCTTCCAAATATTAGCCCATCAACATTTTACGAAAGAACCAACAAGAATTGTATTTGATGGCTTTCGCGAGAGTATAAGAATACTACCTTCTTTTGCTCCGACCGAGGGCTGTTAGATGTATACATATTAGATAAACATACAATATAAACATTACCTTGTAATATATTGGAGTAGTTGTAGTTCTTAACCAATCTCATAGGTGGTAATTAGTAGTTATAACATAGCATGACATGTATTATAAGACACATCATATAATTCATGGGAAGGCAAGGAAGTTTTTTTTTTTTTTAATATTTATTAACAATCATACTCATGGTTTTATGGCTAACATATTTCTTTTCTTGTCCGACGATAGATGGTAAGGCGTGGAGCAATGCTCTTTTGAGACACTCATGTGGCCAAAGGTTGGTTTTGGTTTTATGTTCCATCAAGCACTTATCAGTTCTTCCTTTTGCAATCTTTTTCTTTATTTACTGCGAATCAATCTTATAGGATTATCGTTCTAATGATTAGCTGAAATTTCGAAAAGAGATACCGACATAAAAATATAGTGCATAGTGAGTCATATCCCCACAATGTCATTTTCACTTTGAAATTTGTTACTTATACGCCTTTCACAAAAGGTAGTGTAATCGTTTCCATGTTCATTTGTCCACTTTCTCGCTTTGCATATAGAATCTCTGCAACTATAAACAGTAGTGAAGATAGTAAACATGAAGCTGGGAAAAGTAAAAGAAATAAAAAAAAAATTAATCAACAGTTTTGCTTCAAATCTCAAACATGTTTACATCAAATTTATAGTACTTACGTCCTCAAATATTGTAACTTCCTATTAAACGCGTACTTGGAACAAATTTCGACCTACAATCAAATTTCTAAATGCCCTCCATATGAATAGCAGTACTAGAAAACCCTTGTGAACCAAGTATATTATAATGATTACGAATTTACAAACAAAGAATTTTGAAAATATTGTTCGAAACAAATATTTGTTGAAAGTTACAAGTGAGCCAGCCAGGTTGAAGGAATGAAAATGACTTGTCCTTCGAAGAACAAAACCTGATACTGATAGGGTACAGATATTTAAGGAGTGTGGACGTGGTGGGCCATAGGTACTCACAGGTTCTGCACTCCCGCATTGTTGGATTGTACAAAATTTGTCTACGAATTATGAAGCATTCTGTCGTATAACCGTTTTTTAGTTTTGAAATCGCTTTCTTTCACTTTGTTCTCTTTCATTTTCACGTCTCTTACTCCATACATTATATTTACAGTCTAATTCATATCATGAGACAAACATCACCCTTAAGTAGGGCTATCTTTCCCTAACAACTGTGTACTGAACTTGTTTCAAAGAATAATATAGTCATTAATTTAAATTCTACGCCTGCTCATTCTCCTGCGTATCAATTTGCCAGTAGTGAAAGGTGTATAGTTACTAGCATGGATGGTTAGGAAAAAAAGGCTACCCTTTTGGTTAACTTAGCAGGTCAAATTAGCAACACTTTCTTCGATCTGAGAAAAGGATCGAACAAGTTAAAGAGTCGGTACTACAATTCATTAAAGACGGTTACTTTTGGTAGCATTAGAGTTTTGCATGGCGCTTAAGATATTGATTCTAAAAAGATTTTTGCTCAAAATAGGATCTATCATTTCGATCAACTTTCATATATTTTCCTTACCCCGAAACATTAATATACTTCAGCAAAACCATCACCCTGATGGCCTAGTGGATAAGGCTTAGGACTCTTTCTCTTCCCCATAAAGAGGTTCCAAGTTCTAATCTCACTCCCTCCCTTTCCCCATAGGGAGTGTTAGGTTTCAATCAGGGGATGGCCACTGGCCACCTCTCTACCCCCGTAGGTGATTGACCCGGACCACCCTGCTGCCAGGTGTGCGTGGGCCCCGAGGTTGCTTCATCAGGGTCATCCAAAGGATGGGTCGGGTGGGGTCCTCGGTTATCAAAATAATATATATATATATATATATATATATATATATATATATATATATATATATATATATATATATATATATATATATATATATATATATATATATATATATATATATATATATATATATATATATATATATATACTTCAGCAAAATCTTTGCTTTTTGGTTAAGTCGGAGCATGTTGGGCCCTTCCGGAACTGTAAGTTAACATGTTATAATGGGAACATCTTTTTCGTTGATGTAACATTTCAACCTGAGCATATGTGCTTTATGTTATTTTGTTCAGATTCAAAGGCAGACCACATGGTGGTTTGTTCCTTTTATCAAGCCATATCCATGGTGGACAATTGAGGTTTCCGATACATAAATACCCGATTTTATTCTTTTTAGTGATTTTCATTTCTTCTTTTTCGTGCTGCTCGTTTTCTTGATTCTAAATTTCTTTTTGTGGGTTATCTTATTTACACAAAAGGTCCCAATAGCATTTTCAATGAGAGCTTTTCACCGTTAGGTTGATCACTCAATATCACTAAACATCATTGAAGATTACACGCTATTTTTGCTAGTTTTTATTGACCAATCGATATATGGATAATATACTATTATTGTTTGAATATCTAGTCTCTTTCTTTTTAATAATATTTCATTTTACCCACTTATTTATATTTTAATTATAAAACAATGTATTGTATTATATATTTTACTATTTAAATATTAATGTTTAGTGATAATATGTATTAAACTATGATTGTCTAGTGATAATATTTATCAAAATACTATGTATTACAATATGTTGTATTTAAAAACGACTAATTAAACGAAGGAGTTTTATAGAACATTTTAGATGGATGAATATAAGTTAGTTGAATCCAGTAAAAAAAACTATAAATGTTAACAATTGGAGAAGTCATTTAATTAATGGTCAAAATTAATCGAATTTTGAGGTCATACTATTTTTGAGTCTTGGTATAAGTTTACGATATTTTATATATATATATATATATATATATATATATATATATATATATATATATATATATATATATATATATATATATATATATATATATATATTAAATGGCTCAAATAAGAACTATACATGTTAGGAACCATAAGATCTTATGGTTACTAACATGTCTATGGTTCTTATTCACAATTTAGTAATTTCGTATTTTTAATTTTTATCTCTTATTTAATCTCATAAGAAAACTAGTAAATATATAAAAATTGATAATTTCATATTCTAATTAATTTAATATTGATATTCATGTATTTAAAAAAAAGCTAGCTACCATATTAACAATGTAATAACTATAGTTTTCATGTGTGAATGTTGTAAAAAGTGTTTAAGAAATAAAAAGGATATTAAGTTTGATATCTGTAAGTTAAAAAGCAAGTGTAAAACTATAAGAACGAAAAAGATATGATTATTCAAGTGTGAGTATTTATTCCAACAGTTCCTAACATTTTTGTGGTTCTTATATATATATATATATATATATATATATATATATATATATATATATATATATATATATATATATATATATATATATATATATATATATATATATATATATATGTATATATATATATATATATATATATATATATATATATATATATATATATATATATATATATATAATTATATATATATATATATATATATATATATATATATATATATATATATACACACACACACACACACAATTTTTATAGACACGAAGGACAAAAGTGTTTGTTGTTTGGAATGTTAATTTATTAGAGAAACCTCATGTTACAAGAAGCAACTCGGAGCCATGTAAATCTTGAAGAAATATGAGAATCAAAAGACCTAACACAATCTATACTCACTAGTGGATAACATGTTCAGTCGTAGCACGTAGTAGGAAACACCATATATTTACAATATTGATGTGATTCCTTGATACTTTAAGAAATACGTATTTCTTATGCTTGCTGTAGAATCTTGACTAGGGGTATATAGTATAGTAGTTTGCCATCAAGAAGCTGAATCAGATCTAGAATCTGAAAAATGTCTTAGAGCCATGATTGCAAAGATACAATCCATGAAAAATATTCATGTCTAGTACTTAGTTTATTTCCTACTCAGCAGCAGAAGTGTTACATGCAAGGGAATCTTCCAAGTGAATATCAATATTGTTAGAAAACTGCATACCTTTAATGTTAGTTTCATGGTAAAATTTCTTCATAGTATACACTATGAGGAAACCAAATAGGGTAATATATGCTAACAACTTTTTCTTAACTCACTCATCACTTAACTAAATAATTTAAAATTATAATTTCTGTTAGTTGGAGAGATAAAAAAACTAGTTTTGATACGCATGTTAACAAAACAATAGTGTGATACTTATTGTCATACTTGTATAATTGATTGCATAGTTGTATAATTGAATGCAATACATGGCAAAAGAACTTCAAAATGCATTCTTGAATGGGCACGTCAATGGGGAGATAGATATTTTGCATCAAAACGGGTTTTTGAGTCCATGGTATCCTAAAAGTGTGTGAAATTTCAAATATTTATCGAGGCAAGCATCTATGAGCTTAAGTATTTGTTGATGAGAATATAAATGAGTTTGATTTTTCTCATAACTATGATGAGTTTGGTGTTTACATCTGCTAGTATGAGAACCGTTACCTTTTATGATCGTGTATATTGACATATTAATTACACACATTGATCTCCAACCGTATAAAAACTTTGTATTGGCTTCGAAATGCGTTGAAATGAAAAATCGAGGAAATAAAATATATGAATCAAGATCTACATGGATAAATTTTTCTTATTGAAACCGTGAACATGATAAAATCTTGAAAATTCAAAATGCAAGACTCTAAGTTTAGATTCCTGTCAATGTAACATGACACTAGGTGAGGCAAGACACATGAATAGAGTCCTCTTGGCTTTTTTCTATTAAATCAATCATGTGTGAGATATTATATAATATATTAGATATCTACAATGCTTTATGCATGGCTAGTAGATATCAAAATCCTGTTGGATAACAATAAGCAAGATCGATAATCTTCAACCTCTCAAGATCAAGTGGTTCACTCAATCGTTAGATCAAGCTACATCTACTGTGGAACTAGAGAGATTTATGTATATATGAATGCTATACAAATCTACAAGCATGACTGAACTCAAATCTACACAATTGCACACACACATTAGTTACATGGAGATTCACATTTATAGGGGGCAAGAGGAGATATCTGAAATGTTGCAAATCTTCTAGACTTATTGCTTTCAACAATAGGTCGTCTGATGTGATAAAGTATGCAAGATGCTGGATAGACTAACTATTTGACAGCGGCAAACCTTGGAACTTGTGCCAATATTTCAACTTTCTCAATCTGACCCCTGTGGAGATCCTTCTACAATGTCCGAGCCGGAGCGAAGACTACTCCTCAGTTCTGCTGACATCTGTTGCGGACGGGCTCCACATCTGAGGACGAAGGTAACAGATCCGAACAAAGTTCACCCGCCAACCGCACTGGTTTCCTCGCCTTGGTTCTTGGAGGCTTCGCACCATCGATCTCCTTCGGTTGGATTAGGCTCCACAAACTTAACACTAAATCATGATACTAGATTATTACGAGGAATATTCTAAATAATTATACATCACTAATGATATAATATTAGTGTACAAATTGGTTTGGTTATTTTATGATCTAATATACATGGTATGCTTTATTTCGTCAACACTATTGTTTTCTATATTAGCATCTTTAATCCATGTAAAGTAACCATGAACTACGGCTAATTTAACCTTGAACTATGACTAATGTAAATGTTGGTGATATTCTTAGGGATAGATATGTATCTTGTAGAGAGCCAAATTCGTGCATAAAGTGATGATGAATATTGCATTGATGCGACCTCAAAATGTCACATCATGAATTAGCGAGATTATGAATATTTTGAAACTGATTGTGTCTCTATTTATATATAAAGTATGTACTCGTTTCTAAATAAGTGGATCGTTATGTCTTGAATTAGTTCTATGTTATTTTGAACAAAACAACTACAAAGGCTACAATCAAATATGATGTAAAGTTTGATGATGAATGTATATAGTTAATATAGGATTTGTTCATCTACATATTTGGAATATGATATCGATTGGGCCCTTCAATGAATAAAAGATATAAGAGCATGTGGCCACACCTAGATGAAATTGGGATGATGGTCAATTAAGTCTTATGATCTTATTCGTATTCACAAATCGAGAAATCTATATTGAACTTATATGATAATAATTTGATACATGCGTAATATACAATGGTATCATAACAAAAGGAGATCAATACAATAAGTCATTTACTATTACGAGTTAATATATGCTTTGTCAAGATAAACATTCTTATATAGTTATAGGCGGTGATGTCTTACCAGACGATTACCAATATTTGTATAGTTAATGATTTGTGTCTTTTTCAAAAATGGGAGTCGGTTGATCTAGTGTACAAGAAACATTAAATTTACTCTACTACTATTGTACACAAACTTATGGGGTCGCACAAGAAAAGTATTTAAAGGAGGAGAAATGAATACCATGTTTATAAGTGATAATTTTTATATTTTACAAGTTTAAAAATATTATTAAAATGGTTTTCTTATTATATAAAAGAATAGAAATTAGTAAAAGGGTAATTTAAGCACATATCAATCGAAAAAAAATAAACATAAATGGTTAATTAAAGTTATTAATTTTAAGGTTTTAAAGTACTAGGTTAATGAGACCATAAAATGTCTCCTCTGCTCCCTCCAACGCCTCCCTCCCTTCTCTTTCATGTGGTCATCGACCACAATGAACAATAAGAATATGGTAATCACTTTTTTGGATTGGAATTCTAGTAGCATTATTGTCTGCTCTATATACATACCAATCTAGAGTTGCTCTACTTAGGCCGCTTAAAACTTAAAAGTTAAACTCCATGGCTTGAATGAACCAATGATGATGCAAATAAAATAAAGTATTCTAAATGGGAATATAATAATCAACCCAGAACACAAACTAAATCAACCACAATGAGATAATGCTTTTTAGTATGAGAAACCCCTCAAAATTAACGAAGGTAAAACAACGTTGCTACTTTCCAGCAACAAAATAATTAAAGTATTCTATGAAGAAAAACACACCCTAAAGCTTGCTACTGTCCAGTAACGAAATACAAACATACGGACCTCCAAAACATAAGCAAGAAAATTGAAAACGTTAGCCAATATTCTATGAAGCTACTATCTAAAAATAAGGACTATTCGACCATTGAAATATTTCTTAAGAATTGACCAATTTTTGCTGTTGGGTTTTAAAAAAACAAAACTACAACAATAACTCTTTTTCTCTATTTTCTCATTACTTCTCTATACCGGTGATAACTTTAAAAGTTATATAAATACAACGGTAAAAAAAAACTTTGTATTAAATATGAGCCAATTTGATAGATTTTTCCATATACTAAAAAAACCCAATAATCTTTTAAATGTAGGGAAAGCTAAGAAAATGTGCTTACTACATGGTTTGAGAGCTCCGTAAGATATTTATATGTTATATTTGGTTTGGTTATCATGAAGTCGATGAGATAAACAAAAGAAGTATAAAAGTAGAATAACGATCGATGAGGCTGACTGAAAAATTCATGAATAGAAAATATCTTTTAAATGGCGTCTGATGCCAAACAAGTTGCGCATTTGATGGAAGTGAATATATGAATCTGGTGATCAAATATATTAACTCTAGACAAATTAATGAATCAAATGATACTGCAGTTGAAATTCTCAAATGATGAGACAGCTAAAACTCATCACTTAGATTTGGGAACATATGCTATTTGGATTGAGATTCAAAATATAAAGAGAACTAACCACTGGACCCCACCGATGAGAATATACTCCAACATAGTCGATCTAGTGATAATTAAAGTAAATCGACCCCATTATAAATTTGATTTAATATGAGAGAGAGAGAGAGAGAGAGAGAGAGAGAGAGAGAGAGAGAGAGAGAGAGAGAGAGTAATGAAGATTAATAGTAGTGATCTTGTTCTACCTTACTTAAGGGCAATCTTAAAATCTTAAAATAAAAATAAATAAATAAATGAACCATCACCCCAAATGTAGTTTTATTATGAGTTTTTTAGTACCACACTAGTTAAATTACTATATTTAAATATAGTAATTATTTTAGTTTTCGTCGATATTCCGTCAGAAATATCCGACGTCTTACCGACCATTTAGTTTTTTCGTCGCAAACCGTCGGTATACCATCGGTAATATTAGGGTTGAACGTGTCGTCACTATGCCGTCGGAAAACCTTTGATAGGTATTTTTCCATCGTTCCTAGTAGTGTTTATAAATTATAATGTTTGATCGCAATCTTTGTCTATAATGTCAGAAAGTTATCAAATCCATCCCAAAATAGTTCCTCTCCTATGAAATCAAAAGTGTTTAACTACCCAATGTGAATCGATACATCTTGATTTTGCACACTAAAGAACAAGATTTGTTAACCTAATAAAACTACATTTTGTTTCGGTAACTTTCTATGCACACCTTTAAAATTTAGAGTATGGAACTCACTGCAAGAAACAGGGGCAGCGACGGAAATTCTGTCGGTATTCCGTCGCATTTTACTTTGTCTTATCTTATCTTATTTTATTTTATCTTATCTTATATCTTATAAAAAAAGCATTTTTTCATACACCACTGACAACGCCTAGTGATATCAAGTATTTTAGGCGTTGTTGAGCCCTGTTCTTGATAAAATTATATCAAATATGTCTGGGTATTCTCACTTTTCATGACAGGACTTGTTTGGAGAAAAAGAATGGAGACAGGGACTAAAAGCGTGCAAAAAGAAGAAGTTTGGAAAAGAATGAAAAATCAAGGAAACTCGTACGCGCGCCGCGGATTCTTCATCTGCGCGACGCGGGCTTAAGGCGGTGGAACACATTCAAATACCGAAGAAACGGGAAAAGATTAGTACGCGCGCTGCGGATTTCACTTCTGCGTGGCGCGGCTGCGAAAAATTTGCAAGTATAAATAGATGCATTTCCAGCCGAAAACCCTAGCAAAGACCGGGTGTAAAATCGACCTTGAAGCTCTTTGACTCCAAGATTTCGTTTCAGAAGACTCTCATTTGGTATTGGTTAGTTTTAGATTTTATTTGTAATTAATTAGTTTGGATTAAGCTTGGTTTTCTATCTTTGGGAGTGACAACCATTGATATTAAGCTTTGGCTTCTGTTTTTGGATCATTTGGTTACTGTTTTTATGTTGGATTCGGATTTGGTGAATGAGAAGCATTTGGTTACATTTAATCTTAGCTTTTCGGTGTTTTTATGCTTGTGTTTGGTTTTGATTGATTGGTTTGTGTTTGGATATTGTTTTGACCTTGTTGGGACTGTTTTCCTTTGCTGAAATCAGTAGCTAATTAGGTTAGTTTTTAGACATTAAACTTGGGCTAGTAACTGTTCAGTAGAACTTTAGTTAGTGACTAGTTTATGTTTTGCTTGGTTTTGCTAGTTTGGATGCCTTTGATTGCTTCTGATTCAGAGATGTACTTCTGATTTCAGAAAGTGACTAGGTTATTTGAGCTTAGCTTAGCTTGGCTTGAGTGTGATTGATCATTGCTTTCTGGTATTAGTGATTGGGAAGGTAGAAACTAGATCCTCCGACTGTAGCTGTGACACTATTAGTTGGTAATCTCTCATCTAGCCTAACCACGAAGCTCTTGTGGATCGACCCTGACTACCGCTATACTAGTGTGTGTTAGGTTTTTCTCTTATTTTTGACCGCACGACGACCTAGGCGTGTCAAATTTTGGCGCCGTTGCCGGGGAGCTGTGAGCTTAGGATAGGTGAGTAGTAGGAACTTGTTTCTTGTTTTTGAAAGTCTCATTTGGTAAGTTTTGTTTTTGATTTTTGTGGGCGTGTTGCACTAGTGCATGCGTACCCGCAGGGGTAAGCAGTTATCCCCATTACAATTTGATTCTGAGATTGAGCGTACTGCGCGCAAAATCGGTGCCCGTAGGCGTTTAAATATCATGAGTTTTAGTCAGGTTAGTAGTAGTCCAGTAAGTGTTGCCCAGGAACCATCAGGTGAGGCAACGAGGGTATTTTCTATTCCCCCACTGTCAGAGTTTCAGTTTGGAAGCACGAGTGCTTCTGGTGGTGCAGTTTCAGCCCCTGCACCCATACCATCATGCACTCCACCATCTGTCCCACCATTTACACCCGCTTCACAACCACAATCTACCAATCCATTCACCTCTGCAATGTCTTGGGGAGAGCCGACCCGTGATGGCACCCCAGCTCCTAGACAGCAGACACCAACCTCTCAACCACAACACGTTCTTTTTAAACCTCAACCTACATTCCAATCTACACAACCGATACACTATCAACAACCTCCTCAGCCACAATACCATCATCCAGAGACGGAGGAGGTATATGACGAGGAAGACGAGGGATGGGTGCCACCAGCACCACAACCACAGTGGAACCAAGGTCGGGGACCTCCCAGAAGAGCACCACAGTATCAACCACCAGGTCAGCGGGAATATAATGATCATCTTTACGGTAATCCCGCCCAACCTTTACATTTCGCACAACCGAGACGGCAATCGGTTGCATCACATTTCCAACCGTGGGAATATGATGATTCGTCGCCAATCTATATTCCTGATAACATTGATTCGCAAGTAGAGATAAGACCTCAGTTATTAGGAATATTGCCAGAGTTTAGAGGGTATAAGCAAGACGATCCTTATAATCATCTTTATGAATTCTTAGCGATTGCTAATGCTAATAACCCTAGGAACACCAATAAAAACATTTTCAGGCTTAGACTGTTTCCATTCACCCTTAAGGATAAAGCCAAATATTGGTTTACATCTTTGCCATCGAACAACATTACTACATAGGATCAGTTCAAGGCAAAGTTCCTTCAGGAATTTTATCTAGCAAGTAAGACAACTGAAATCAGAAGGGTCATCCAAGACTTCCAGCAAAAGCCAGGAGAGGCTTTCCATGAAGCCTTTGATAGATTGAAGGAGTTGTTATGATCCTGCCCGCATCACGAAATTCCTAGGTGGTAGTTAGTTAAGTTATTCTTCGAAGGAGTCAGTGAGACGCATCAGGCCATGATAAATGCCTCATCATGTGGGACATTTATGTGGCAGGACCCAGAGGAAGCTTGGCAGTTCTTGGAGCAATTGAGCAATGGTTCCAAGGCAAACTTTTCTACTAGGAAGACTGTAAGTACGGCGGCAGCAGTAGGAGTCGATGCTGACTGGAAAAAGGAAGTGAAGAAGGAAATTAGTGAATTGAATAAGAAGTTTGACAGGCTCATGTCAACACTGCAGAATGGACCGCAGAATTCATCGCAAGGAGGTCAAGGAGGACCTAAGACTCAAGAGGCGAATCAATTTTATAGCCAGGGTTAAGGCCAGCATAATAATGGACGACCCTACAGACCATACAACCAGGGACAGCAGCAAAATTTTAGGCAAAACAATTACCAGGGCCAATCGACTAATCAGCCTAGAACACATCAGCCTGCAAATAACAACAACCACAATGGAAATACAAATGGAAATAACAGCAATAACAACAACAGGGGGCCCACTAATGTTACCAACAACGCCCCTGGAACTCAAGAAGAGATGATTGCTAAGATGTACGATATGGTCACTGCTACGCAACAACAATCTCAAGCAAATGCGAAAGCCATTGCAAACATGGAACGACAAATAGGTCAAATGGCTGCAGATCAGCAAAAGAGAGATAGTGGGAAATTTCCAAGTGCTACAGAGGTCAATCCTACTCATAATCAGCGACCAGGAAAAGAGCAAGTCAACACTATCGAATCAGGATGGCGAAAAGTCACTTTGGAAGACTTGTTTGAAGTAGGGAGTGAAGTGAGACTAGGGGAAAAAGAGAAGGCTCTAGGAAGTGAGGAAGGTAAGGAAGAAGGAATTCTTGTTGAGAAGGACACTCAACCAGAAATAGATAAAGAGGTCCATAAGGAGGAGCAACCAACGATAGCAGGAATCAAGCAGAAAAAGAAGAATAGGAAAGGGAAGACGAAGCAGGAAGCACCCAAATCAACGGGGCCCTTAATGAACCAGCCCCTGTGGGATGAGCTTAAGGATGCCCCTGAAGACACCAGGATTCTGCAAGAAATGTGCGAACAAAATAGGAAGAGCAAAGCACCTACACCGAAAACTGTGAGGTTGACTGTGAAAGCAAGTGAGGCGTGATTGGGAACACTGCCCAAAAAGGAAAAAGACCCTGGATCACCATTGATCACTACAACTGTAGGGGACGTGGTTATTCGGAACACCTTGTTAGATTTGGGAGCAAGTGTCAATATTCTGCCAGGATACCTGTACGATAAGTACAAAAATGAAGAAATATAGCCATCAGAAGTTGTATTGCAGTTGGCTGATCAATCAACTAAGGTATCTCGGGGAAAGCTAACAAATGTCATAGTCAAAGTTGGGGACTTTTTCTATCCCATGGATTTTCTGGTTATGGAATATGAAAGTCTGGACGATGCGCCTGCACTCATCTTAGGACGTCCATTCTTAGCTACTACTGGTTCGGTGATCGATTGCAAGACTGGAGACATGGACATTTTCTTTGGGACCAGGAAAAGAAGATTGAACATGTTTGGGAACCCGATATCATTACCTTCAGAAGAAAACGGCAAACAAATGGACAGAAGGATATTGATGGAGCCAGGAATCAGAAGTAAGGAAAAGATCTGGACACGTACGGGAGAGGGAGGAAAAGAAGAAATTTTAAAGGAGACCAAGGACCACCCGTTGTCCACCATCGACAAGGAACAACTGCTGGAAATGATAGAGATGATGGAAGCAAGGCACCAGCAATATGAAAAGGAATCAAGAGAACGAGAAGCGAAAGTTTTTAAGCTCTTGGAATCTCAACAACAATGGATTAGCGATGGGAGCGATCGAATCACCCAACTCACATCTCTCATGTCAATGATGGCCAACAATTTCATGCCAGGATTCCAGCAAATGCCATCAAGAGGTCAAGAAAACGAAGATGCAGCTTAGGAGCAAAACGTCTGGCTGAAGACGTTAAACTTAGCGCTTGTTAGGAGGCAACCCATCGTGTCATAAGTTAGGATCTATATTTCTTTAAATTAAATATGAAAATACATCAATTTTTTGCAGGTATTATTGGTATAAAATAAGTGTGGGGTCGTTTGAGAAAGTTTTGAATTTTTGAAGACCGCGCCGCGGGTTTTTGAATTACGCGACGCGGGATCGTAAACCAACCCGATGCGCAGGGGTTGATTTGGCGACACGCGCGACGCGCAAAGCGTAAATCCGCGACGCGGTAAACGATCAGTCGGTTTTCTCCTTTATAAGGTAAGCCGCGGCTCACATAACCCACACACGACTCGGAGCTCTGGTTATCGAAATTCTCTTGCTATTTTTCTTGCTCATTTTGTTTCCACTGCCAAGGTACGCTATTCTAACTATTTATTGCTCGTTAAAACTAGTGATTAGGTAGTTAATTTTAGTGATTTGCCCAAAATAGTTCAAAACTTAGAATCGCTAATGCTAGCTCATAGGGTGTTTGTTTTGCCAAATGGAGACCCTAGATGAGTTAGTCGGCACCTAGGCTACCTTGTGGTGTGATTAGATTGAGTTTTAGCTGGTTAAATTGAGAATTTGGATCGGGGTTTGGAAATAGCCGCACGTCGTGCCGCGCCCTTGCTCTTGGGCCGCGCCGCGGTGCGGCAGGGAAGATAGGGACTGATTTTGCAAAAATTTTGTCTTTTGTGGCTATGTGTCTTTTTGTAGATGATGTTCAGGTTGGAGCACGCTTTCCTCCAGTTCCCCGAGGGACTGGCTAGTTCTGCAGAGTATACTTCACGAAGGGATGCATTGATTGGTCGCTGGGTTCTAGTGGCGACGGTCATCGACAGAGACATTCTGAGGGATGCTGGGCTCTGGGGTGCGATCGAGTCATTCTTGCATCGCACCTGGACCCATGAGGAGGCATCATTTACTTGCTGTGGATGGGACCGGATCATGCCCACTGACGAGGATGTGGTCTATACGGAGCTCCTCCTGGAGTTCCTATCTACTATCCATTTCGCTCCTCGGGGGTCGGATCCACGATCCAGGATCATCCGCTTTCGACTGGGAGGTACACAGAGGGAGTGTAAACCCAGGGAGTTCGGGAGGCGCACATGCATCTACACTCCAGCGGATCTTCAGCACCGCTACTTCACACAGTTCTTTGGTGCGTGCATCCAGGGGCAGCCGGACCGGGCCCCCAACATGGAGATTTGGACACCACTGTCCAACGTCATGTACGAGGCAGGGACCTCGAGGGAGAGCCACCTACGCGATCCACTTCACCGCCTCATGCACCGTATCGTCTCCACCTCTATCATGCAGCGGGAGGGAGGCGAGAAGGTGTCGGGCGACGACATGACATTCCTATGGGCTCTCCTCGACCCGTCCCGATTTCTCCACCTCCCCTTCGCCCTCGCGGTCGCTCTCTCCACCCACTCGACGTGGCTGCCTCTTTGACGGCTCTACCTCCATCCCGCACTACAGCGCGCACTTTGGAGAGGATGCGGCTCATTGAGCAGCAGCGCCCGGGGCAAACCGACCGAGCCTCCTCCGGCACCTCAGCCCACGTACGCCCAGCCAGGCAGGAGACGCCGGAGGCCAGAGCCAGCACCAGCAGCCCCGGCAGAGCCGCAGCCATAGCCGCAGGAGGACCCAGCGGCCATCCATAGGTTGGAGGCCCGGGTTGCGAGGATGGAGGACCAGCTCAAGTGGATCGGGGAGGTACTTTTGGATTTGGCCACTCAGCAGGGCCGACGCCCCCGACCATTCCCAGCCAGGGCCCACGATCACGAGGTCGGACCCTCCAGGCCACCTGGTAGTGGTTGATGTATCTTTTCTTTCTTTCTTATCTTTTTTTGGATATATGTACAAACTTATGACACCTCTATCTGTATATTTTGTTCATATTTTATTTGTGATGTTTTGTTTTAATTCGTTTGTTGAGCTATGCATGTTATACCAATTTGAGAAGGAGTTGTCTCAGACAAGTGTGGGGTCACCGTGCCCCCTCCACTTGTCTCGACCACCGGCGTGTTCACTATAGCGCTACAACTCCAGAATACGAAATCAAGGATCCGTTTGTTCGCAATTATACCTGTGATATTGAGCACCAAGCAGTCTATCGTCCAAAAAGGGGTAACTCTTTCTCCCTTGTTTTGAAATAATTTTGTACAACGGGGACGTTGTACGGTTTTAAGTGTGGGGTGTGGACGGTCGAAAGAGAAACTTTTTGAAATTTTTTTGCAGAAATGATTAATTTTTCAATTTTTAGCAATATTTTTTAAAATTTTTAATAAATTGCAATTTTGAAATGAATGGTTTGTAATTGTGATAGCATTAGTATTTTTCAAGAAATACTGTTTATTTGTGATCATGCTATTAGTTAGTCAAATAAGTTGAGTTTTACAAGTTTAGAAAATTGAGCTGTTTTAGGATTGGAGTTTAGGAAGGAGAAGTCAATCTGTGACCTTTGTTGTTCGAGCCGGTAGGTCTAAAATGGGTGGGCCTTATGCACCTTACCACCTAAGATCGTCTGGTCTGGGATGGTATTTCTTAAAGCTCGTTACACGGACAACATCGAAAGTCATGGACAATTCCTTAATGGCCTTTAGAATCTGAATGAGTAAGTACACTTCATTGTGGACAGAAAGTTTGTAATCAATGGTTCTCTAGAAAGCCATGAATTCCAAAGAACAATTCAATTATGTTTTCGCAAACTATTCCATTCTAACTCAAAGAGCAATAAACTTTGAAACTGAACACAGTCAAAAATTGTTTGATTCTTTATTATAATTTGTTAAAAACTCTCTTGCTTGGGGACAAGCAAGGCACAAGTGTGGGGTGTTTGACAACGCCTAGTGATATCAAGTATTTTAGGCGTTGTTGAGCCCTGTTCTTGATAAAATTATATCAAATATGTCTAGGTATTCTCACTTTTCGTGCCAGGACTTGTTTGGAGAAAAAGAATGGAGACAGGGACTAAAAGCGTGCAAAAGGAAGAAGTTTGGAAAAGAATGAAAAATCAAGGAAACTCGTACGCGCGCCGCGGATTCTTCATCTACGCGACGCGGGTTTAAGGCGGTGGAACACATTCAAATACCGAAGAAACGGGAAAAGATTAGTACGCGCGCCGCGGATTTCACTTCTGCGCGGCACGGCTGCGGGAAATTTGCAAGTATAAATAGATGCATTTCCAGCCGAAAACCCTAGCAAAGACCGGGTGTAAAATCGACCTTGAAGCTCTTTGACTCCAAGATTTCGTTTCAGAAGACTCTCATTTGGTATTGGTTAGTTTTAGATTTTATTTGTAATTAATTAGTTTGGATTAAGCTTGGTTTTCTATCTTTGGGAGTGACAACCATTGATATTAAGCTTTGGCTTCTGTTTTTGGATCATTTGGTTACTGTTTTTATGTTGGATTCGGATTTGGTGAATGAGAAGCATTTGGTTACATTTAATCTTAGCTTTTCAGTGTTTTTATGCTTGTGTTTGGTTTTGATTGATTGGTTTGTGTTTGGATATTGTTTTGACCTTTTTGGGACTGTTTTCGTTTGCTGAAATCAGTAGCTAATTAGGTTAGTTTTTAGACATTAAACTTGGGCTAGTAACTGTTCAGTAGAACTTTAGTTAGTGGCTAGTTTATGTTTTGCTTGGTTTTGCTAGTTTGGATGCCTTTGATTACTTCTGATTCAGAGATGTACTTCTGATTTCAGAAAGTGACTAGGTTATTTGAGCTTAGCTTAGCTTGGCTTGAGTGTGATTGATCATTGCTTTCTGGTATTAGTGATTAGGAAGGTAGAAACTAGATCCTCCGACTGTAGCTGTGACACTATTAGTTGGTAATCTCTCATCTAGCCTAACCTCGAAGCTCCTGTGGATCGACCCTGACTACCGCTATACTAGTGTGTGTTAGGTTTTTCTCTTATTTTTGACCACACGACGACCTAGACGTGTCAACCACAGGCATTTGAAACCCCTAACTATTTAACTTCCAATATTTGAATTTTTTTTATTTGTCCCACATTGTTCAACACACATTATGACTATTCATGTTTCACTTATATAATATCACTCATTTCCTTTCCTTATCCAGCAATCTTGATCAAAATATGACATTGAAGTCTATGATTATTTAGTGGTCATTTTATCATAAAAACTATTTTTATCGCAATGTTTTAAAGGATTTTAATTGTTGGTTTCAACTTCTAGAAGTATTGAAACTTAAAAGTGAAGTTAAAATAGCTAGGTTCAAAGTTTACAATATGATTTTGTAAAAAGTGACAACGGTGTTCTTGATTCACCACTATGCACACACACACACACACACACACACACACACACACACATATATATATATATATATATATATATATATATATATATATATATATATATATATATATATATATATATATATATAATATTTGTGAATGTATTAAATCTTTCTTATAAAGGAGACCGTCTAAAACAATGTGTTAATAATTTATCTTTTAACATATTATTTTGAACCCAAGTTTACAATATGATTTTGTAAAAAGTGACAACGGTTTTCTTGATTCACCACTATGCGCGCACACACACGCACACACACACACACACACACACACATATATATATATATATATATATATATATATATATATATATGTATATATATATATATATATATATATATATATATATATATATATATATATATATATATATATATATATATATATATATATATATATATATATATATATATATAAAATATTTGTGAATGTATTAAATCTTTCTTATAAAGGAGACCGTCTAAAACAATGTGTTAATAATTTATCTTTCTCTCACTTTGTATGTGATTTGTATTTGTGTTTTAATCAAATGATTGACCTCTTTTATAGTAAAAAAATAAACTATTCAACTACTTTTCATTTGATACTCATAAGTTATATAACATTAGTTTTAATACTTAGTAATTATAATATATAAGTTAAAAAACTTTTGAGTGTTTCTATTAATTAATTGAAAGATAAAGGGTTATGGAGGTTTCAAATGAATATGGTGCAAGAATAAGACATATCTTGAACCATATTCATTTGGATGGCCTCTATTATACGAGTTATATATATATATATATATATATATATATATATATATATATATATATATATAGAGATGGGTTCAATGCAGAACCAAATTCAATCACCTAACTGCAGAACCATGTTCATCAATGAACATAAATCCCAAAAACCATCGTCGCTCAGTGGACTCAACGGCTTAACATCTCTCGACCTTACCCTTCATCTCTCCGACGGACAACTCCTCCGGTCACGGTCGTCGTCACTTACCTTCTTCGATTTGTTTTCTTGAATTTCGATTGTGTCTGATTTCGCATCTCGATTCTTTCATCAAACTTCCAAAGCCTTCGGAATCCCAAATCATCATCACCATCGATTTCACCCTTCGTTCACATCCATCTATTCTTCTTCGTTCCAACTTTACACCATCGAAAGCATAATCACAGTGCCTTTGTCGAATATTTTTTAACAGTTGATTCAAGGTGTGCCGAAGGCCATCAATAAATCTGCTACATCTGCTTCTGTGATCGATCCCAGTAACATCAATTCTGACTTCCAAAACTTCAAGTTCAAAGAGTGTCCAGAGATTTAATCAACAATCGATTACTACAAAGGTAATAAGCTTCAACTGCATATATCGATACATGAATGATCCGCGATTCAAACGTGAATGCCAATCTGGAATCAGCTAATAGAAAACCATATGTTCATTAATGAACATATGTTCATTAATGAACATATGTTCATTAATGAACATATGTTTACAGGGTGAATGTCAATCTGGAATCAGCTAATAGAAAAGCATATGTTCATTAATGAACATATGTTCATTAATGAACATATGTTCAATAATGAACATACGTTTACAGGGTAAATTTATTTTACGATCTTTGATTACATACGCATAACCAAACCAATATTATGCACGAATAAACTACAAAAAACAGTTCATACCTCAACTAAATCCTAGCAGAAAAGATGTTGGTCAAATTTGATAACACTGATTACAGGGTAAAATCCTTTACGATATTTGGTTTTGGGGTTTTTGGGATTTATGTTCATTGATGAACATGGTTCTGCAGTTAGGTGATTTAATTTGGTTC
Organism: Cichorium intybus; assembly: GCA_023525715.1. Lineage (NCBI taxonomy): Eukaryota > Viridiplantae > Streptophyta > Magnoliopsida > Asterales > Asteraceae > Cichorium > Cichorium intybus. The sequence goes on along the minus strand of CM042015.1, from coordinate 70,938,557 downwards.
TGCATTGAACCCACCCCTATATATATATATATATATATATATATATATATATATATATATATATATATATATATATATATATATATATATATATATATATATATATATATATATATATATATATATAGACAAAGGTTGCGATCAAACATAATGTATTTTTTGTAAATATGTCACCACATTCTCAAAGAATAGTTATTTTTTGTGAAATAAACCACCTTCTGGTTTCCTTTAAGAATGCTTATATTCACCACGGTCACCATCACCAACATCTTCACCGAAGGTGGTTTAGCGATGGCATCAAAGGTTGCTGTCGATAATGGTTTAGCGTGAGTTCGATTGAACATGAGAAAGAGGAGCAGGACCGCCTACCTTCACATATCGGTTCTATGGTGGTCGTAGGGCGGAATCCGGCAAGCAAGCACAGCTTTCATAGAGGAATCGAGAAGGAATTTCCTCCTTTGGAAGGTCTTGCGCGACTTTGCGAAGCATGCGTTAGATCCAATGGAGCGGTGAAGGAGGCCGACGAGCCATTGACAGAGGAGCGGTGAAGGAGTCCAACGCCGACGGGAAAAGGCCGAGGACCGGAGGAAGAAGAAACGACGGGAAGCCGAGAGAAAAGGATAAAGAGAGAAAGTAGAGAGAAGGGGGAAAATTATGGAATCACTTCAATTATCGTAATTATAGTGTTAAATCATCAATCTGTTACCAATGGATTAATATTATATAATAATTAATCTAATTATAATATTCCAAAATTATCTTTATCAAATGATTGGTCTAGAATGAGTCCTATGTTCACACAATATTTACTGTTTTTTAATGAACATATATATATATATATATATATATATATATATATATATATATATATATATATATATATATATATATATATATATATATATATATATATATATATATATATATATATATATATATATGAGAGGGTTTCATTAAGAATGGAAAAAAGTTGAGATCACGAAAATATAAAGCCAAGCCACTAAATGCGACAATGCTGCCACATCACTCCACGACCACGAGAAAGGTTATTATTATTATTTCCATGTATAAAAAACAACCATTAAAAGTTGAAGTTGATGATGTTTAATAAAATCTAAGTATTTTATTTGTTGAGTAGCATTCTATAAGATAGTATATATTAAATATAATATAAATAAATTATTGTTATTGTATCATACTACTTGAATAATCTATTATAATATAGTACAAATCTAACACATTAATTTTATATCTTAATAAATAAGCAGTAATAATACATAAAATTAGTGGTAGTTTTTTCGTTTAAGTTTATTGCTAATGAGATAACTTGAATTAGGACATGTATGAAGGGTTTCTATGCAAACAATGAACACAAAAATTCCTATGGTTCACATGCAACCCTAATATGATCTATGTTTTCTTCTATGAAGATTAGAACTAAAAACCCTAAAGGATACAATTCAATTCTAAAGATGAATTAAGAAAAGCAACCTTTGATCTTATGATCCTTCAAGCAAGCAGCAAAGAGATCCTGCCTCAAATGCAAGTCACACCCAAGCAAGGAGAAGACAATCCAGCAGAGTAAGGGAGAGAGAGAGAGATGGCGTGAATATTGTGGTACCAGGGGGTTCCTTATATAGCCTCCACAGGCTACACCTGAAACCCTAAGGAGCCTCCTAAGTGGGCAAGCCTGCAAGTCACTTGGACCAGGCTTCTAAAACCCTAGAAGGGTTTTCGCCAAACCCTCGAGAGGACTCCAGGGTGGCGCCACTTTTGGCCCCTGGCTTATCCCTTGCCAGTTATTCAACTATTGAATAATTACAAGTCAGCCCCTGCACTTTAATTAATTAATTTAATCACTAAATTAAATCCAATTAATTCTGGATTAAATCTCAATTAATTAATATAGTTTCTAATTAATATATTAACACTTAAATATATTAATAAGTCATCTATATATATTCTATTGATTTATTAAACCCTTAATAAATCAACCTTTCTCTCTACTGAATTGTACATCAATTCCCCAGCTATGAGGGCAACCCAAATGGACTTTGCTTTTATTCATAAGATAAATACAATTATAAGTCATGGCTTAAACACGTAATCCAACAGTCTCCCACTTGGATAAGTCTATGACTTTAATTGTCTGAACTCTGACCTATTCAGTTCTGTCCAAAGATAAGTGATCTGATGATCCTCCGTCCAACAAGATATTTTCAGACTCAAGACATGGACTAACATCAATCTTGGTCTGATACTCTGTTTCTCGATTTCTGATTTGCATATGACTTTAGAGACTACTAATTGAACACATCAATTTAGTCCCGGTTGGCCAACACTTTCAGTCAACTTCAAAATCATCGAGAGGCCTACAGATATATGTTTCCCATCGGGTTAGGGGACGGATAAGTTTCGACTTATATGTCCATACCTTTTGCGGGTCAAAATACTCACAACAATGCGTTTTATAACATCGAGTTACCGGCGCGTTTTCGTATTATCAATAAGCACCTGTCTCGCAAATAACAGATCATATTTCTCCACTTAAAGATCACCGGATATTATCGTCTTAACATTGCTCGTGATATAATCCATGAAGCAATCTGTTAAGCATAGGTTTATCCAATACTCAAATCTCTATTTTCTAAGTACTCATGAATGTTGCAGCAGTCTTACTGCAATGTCTAACTCATTAGACAGTCTGCAACCGATTCATGACAGTCTTTGTTCACACTTACTTCCTAACAGTGTGATCGACTGTGGAACTTTAAATAATCTAATTATTAAGGAAGTTAAACATACAAATATAGAAACACAGAAATAAACAATCGACAAAGGCAGTAACAATACTCATTTATAAATCTCAATTATAAAATCACCGAGTCAATTACATTTATACTGTTTACAAGTTTCAAATCTATCTAATTACTAAAACTAATATCATCCTTCAGTCCAATGCTCCGAGCATGCGGATTGTGCTTGATCCTGCTCAGAGCCTTAGTCAAAGGATCTGCAGGATTGTCTTCTGATGATACCTGCTTAAACAGTAAGTGCCCTTCTTCTACTTGATGTCGAATGTAGTGGTACTTTCTTTCGATATGCCTGGACTTTCCATGGTCTCGCGGTTCTTTTGTCAAGGCGACCGCTCATTCATTATCGCAGAAAAGTTCCACCGGCTCCTGAATGCTCGGGACAACTCCAAGGTCCCCGATGAAATTCTTCAGCCAAGCCGTTTCCTTAGACGCTTCACTTGCTGCAATGTACTCTGATTCGCACGTTGAATCAGCCACTGTTTCCTGCTTGGAACTTTTCCAAGTGACCGCTCCACCGTTCAAAAGAAACACCCAGCCCGACTGGAACCGTCCACTGTTCCTATCTGTCTGGAAGCTGGCATCTATATATCCACTCACTTTCAAGTCATTACTGCCACCAAGGACCAAAACCATATTCTTTGTCCTTCGCAGATACTTGAGTATGTTCTTGACTGCAATCCAATGTGCTTTTCCAGGATTACCCTGGAACCGACTAACCATGCTCAGTGCATAGGATACATCGGGACGAGTACATGTCATAGCATACATGATCGACCCTACTGCCGAAGCATAAGGCACCCGACTCATTTCAGCTATTTCCTCATCGGTACTCAGACTTTGAGTCTTACTCAATTTAGTATTACTTTGGATTGGTAACTCTCCCTTTTTGGAATTTTCCATGTTAAATCTCTTTAACACCTTTTCCAAATATGTACACTGGCTTAGACCTATCAATTTTCTCTTTCTATCTTTAAGTATTCTTATCCTGAGAATATAAGCAGCTTCCCCTAGGTCTTTCATGGCGAAACACTTCCCGAGCCAAGCCTTAACATTTTGCAAGGTCGGAACATTGTTTCCCATGAGCAGTATGTCATCAACATACAGCACCAGGAAAGTGACTATACTCCCACTAGCCTTCACATATACACAGGACTCATCTTCACTCGTAGAGAAACCAAACTCTTTGACTTTCTCATGGAAGCAGAGATTCCAGCTGCGAGACGCTTGTTTCAATCCATAGATTGATCTTTCAAGCTTATATACTTTATCAGGGTGCTTTGTGTCTACAAAACCTTCTGGCTGACTCATGTAAACATCCTCAGTCAGTTTCCCGTTAAGGAAAGCGGTTTTGACATCCATCTGCCAGATTTCGTAGTCATGAAACACAGCTATGGCGAGCTTTATCCGGATTGACTTAATCTTGGCTACTGGTGAGAAGGTTTCATCATAGTCAACCCCCAGAGTTTGAGTGAATCCCTTCGCAACTAGCCGAGCTTTATAAGTATGCACTTTTCCATCCATGTCAGTCTTCTTTTTGAAGATCCACTTGCATCCGACTGTCTTTCGACCCGGTACATTGTCGACCAAGTTCCAAACATGATTGTCATACATGGACTTTATCTCGTTGTCCATTGCCTCTTTCCATTTTGTAGACTCGGGGCCTACCACTGCTTCACGGTAGTTAGCTGGCTCATCCAAATTAGTCAATGTACGATCACTGACTAACGTGTCACCGTCCAAATTAATATGGAAACCATAGAACTCAGGCGGCATGCTAACTCTACTTGAACGCCTAAAGGGCAACAATATGTCGATGGGTCCAACAGGAACCTCTTCCTCATGTTGGTGGCTAGTTTCTTCTAAGGTTGGTTCATCGGTCGTCTCCCGAATTTCATCGAGATCGACAGTACTCCCACTGTCCTCTTTGAAAATGAGCTCTTTCTCTCGAAAGAAGCCCCGTCTTGCCGCAAAGACCACGTCCTCACTTGGTCTGTAGAACAAGTATCCAAAAGACTGTTTCGGGTATCCGATGAAATAACACCTTTCACTTCTTTCCGCGAGCTTGTCATGAGTTTCACGTCTAACGTAAGCCTCACAGCCCCAGACTTTGATGTGTGCCAACGAGGGAACTTTCCCCGTCCACATCTCGTGCGGTGTTTTCGCAACCTTCTTGGTTGGGACAAGATTTAGGATATGGGCGGCAGTCTCTAGAAGCGAAGCTTGACTCATCATGGAACGAACCATGTCCAACAGGGTTCAGTTTTGCCTTTCAGTAACACCATTCACCTGAGGTGTTCTTGGAGGCGATAACTGTGAAACAATTCCACATTCCTTGAGGTAATCGAGAAAATCGATACTAAGATACTCACCGCCTCTGTCGGATCTAAGCATCTTTATCTTTCTGCCCAATTGATTTTCCGCTTCATTCTTAAACTCTTTGAACTTTTCAAAGGTGTCCGACTTATTCTTGATTAAGTAGATATACCCATATCTGCTAAAATCGTCGGTAAAGGTCATATAGAACTGCGTGCCATCTTTAGTGGTTGTTCTGAAGGGACCACACACATCTGTATGTATGATATCCAACAGACCTTCACCTCTTTCAAAGAAACCTTTGAATAGTGATTTTGTCATCTTGCGAAGTAAGCAAGATTCGCATACATCATCCGACCCGAGGTCGAATGATTCCAACACTCCATCCTTTTGGAGTTGGGCGATGCGTTTCTTGTTTATATGGCCAAGGCGACAATGCCACAGACATGCTTTTTCTACTCCGCTTGAAGCATCAATAGTTAAAACATTTTTACCATAATTATCAACACACATAATAGATTCATACACTCCATCACAAGGCATAGCATTGAATATAAGAACATCATTTTTGAAAACAGAAATTGAACCATTCAATTTGTTAAACTCATAATAAAAACCTTGTTTAAACCATGCATGAAAAGAAATTATGTTCTTAGCCATATCAGGCGCATAACAACAATTATGTAAATCTAATCTAACTCCACTACTCAGCATCAGTCCATAAACACCGATCTTGGTAACAGGTGACGTTCGCCTATTGCCCATGACCAGGTTCAGTCTGCCATGCTCCAGCTCCCTACTTTCCTCTAGGCCCTGCAAATCAGAACATATATGAAAACCACATCCTGTATCAAGGACCCAAGAACGGGAAAAAGACGAGTTATTAGATATAGAATATGTACCTGCTTGGCTGCTTGTGATGGTTTCACTTTACCGTCCTTGATATCCTGCAGATACGTTGGGTAGCTCCTCTTCCAATGACCTTTTTGCTTGCAGTAAAAGCAGTTGGCCTCTTTGGGGTTCTGAACATGTGGAATACCGGAAGACTTGCCTTTCGGGGCACTGCTAGATAACCCGACATGATTCTTTTCCCTCCAGTTTTGCTTAGGGGGCCTTTCCATTTCTTTCCTTTTCCAGAGCCAATAGCCAGGACAGGCGGGTTGACAGGGAGCAAACCTTTTCCCTTCATCCCGTCCTCAGCCGTCCGAAGCATGCGGTGTAATTCAGCTAGGGTTGCCTGGTTGTTGTTCAAATGATATGCCAGTGTGAACTGGTCATAAGAACTTGGCAAGGAGTTCAGCACTATGTCAACTGCTAAATCCTCATGCACAGGCATTTCCAGCTTCCTAAGCCTTTCCACGTAACCATGCATCCTTTGCACATGTGCACAGATGGACTCGCCCTCCTTAGGCTTGCCGTTAGTAAAGGCTTTTACAACCTCACGCCTTTCGATGCGCTCCTGCTTGCGGAACTTTTCCGCAAGCTCTTTGCGCATCTCGTAAGGCCAATAGTCCTCATAGATACTAACAACGCAGCGGTCGTCGTGCGGTCAAAAATAAAGAAAAACCTAACACACACTAGCACAGTGGTAGTCAGGGTCGATCCACAGGAGCTTCGTGGTTAGACTAAATGAGAGGTTACCAACTAGTAGTGTCACGCTACAATCGGATGATCTAGTTTCTATCTTCCTAAGCACTAACTAACTAAAGCAATAATCAAACAAACTCAAGCCAAGCTAAGCTAAGCTCAAATGTGTTGGATTAGGTGTCTAAGCCATGACTAATAATTTGTATTTACCTAATTAATAGTAGCAAAGTCCATTTGGGTTGCCCTCATAGCTGGAGGTTTGGTAGAAAATTCGGTAGAGAGAAAGATTGATTTATTATGAGATTAATAAATCAATAGAATTAAATATATGGTTTGTTAATATATTAAAGTGATAATATATTAATTAGAAACTATATTAATTAATTAGAAATTAATCTGGAATTAATTGGATTTAATTTGGTGATTAATTTAATTAATTAAAAGTGCAGGGGCTGAATTGTAATTATTCAATAGTTGAGTAAGTGACAATTTTGGCAAGGTATTATAGTGTACGAAATTATGGTTAGGATAAACCATAATTTCGATAATTAGATATTAGGATAAAGGGTTTTGAATTGTAAGATAAAGGTTTATCTTATTTGAATTCAAAAAGGTTTATCTCTAAAGGCTTATCTGGTTATCAGTTGGAACCTATAAATAGGGAGTCCCATGCACACCATTTGGCACGACTTTTGACTCTAATTTCTCTCTAAATTTCGTAGCTTATCTCCTAGCTTGGGTGTGACTTCATTTGAGGCAGGACACTTGTGCTGCTTAGCTTGCAAGAAACAACTAAAAGGTTAGTTTTTCTATTTTATTCTTTTAGTTAATTTTTGTTTTGCCTTTAGGAATTAGTTACATGTTCAAAGTAAGAAAACATAGATCTAATCTAGGTTGCATGTGAACTTAGGGTTTTAGTTCATAGATTTGCAGAAAACCTTTCAGTGGTATCAGAGCTTTTGGTTGTTTTCTTGTTGAATTGCTGTAATAGTTTTCCTAAAATTAGGGTTTAAAGCTTATAAACCCTAATTATTGCCTGGATCGATTTCTAGGATTAGGGTTTTGGAAACCCTAATCCCCCCTTTAGTATTTTCGAAAAGCCTATTAGGGTTTTAGGAGGTTTTCTATTTTTGGTAACTTTAATTGTTTAATTAAATGGATAACCTTAAACCAAAATTGGTTGATTTCGAAATTTAAGGGTTTAAGATAGGTTTAAAATTAATTTGATTAATTTGGTAATACCTATCTACATTTGAATTAATTTAATTAATTGTTAATTAAAAGATAATTCAAAGGATTTAATTAATTTTTTAAATTTGCGAAAATTAAAGATAAATCCGGAAAAATATTTTAAATGTTTAAAATATTAAGATTTAATTATTTCAATTAATTGTTAATTAAAGGATAATTAAATCGAGTTTTAAAGGTTTAATTTAATTTTAAATTTAATAGTTAAATTGGTAAAATTAAAAGATAAACCTGGAATATTTTAAAGGGTTTTAAAATATATCTTATATATGTTATTAAAGGTTAATACTATATGTATAAGATAAAATTGGTTAGTCAATTCAATAGTAGGCCTCATTCACGAAGCTGATCTATAAAGTGGGTATAAGGAGGCTGCCTATAAAATGGCGGTCTAATGGGTGAACACTCTCGCCCACCGCTCGCCTGATCAGTGGAGGGTCGTTAGCCGAACAGTTTTGATAGGACCGCTTAATCATTAAAAGTATAATGATCAAAGTACTAGAACCATTTACAAAATCCCAATCTAGTTACTTTAGGAAAAATGTGAATTTGATGCTAATCCATGAAGTTGCACATTGCACTTTATGAAACGTTGGTGGAGCGTGTGTGGGTTACCGGCACACCAATGGGGGTTCATAAAGAGTGGCAATGGGTTTCTCGGGTGTTATCATTGTTGATGGAGCGTGTGTGGTTAACCGGCACATCAATTTGAGATGATAATGGACCCCGAGAGTACCAAGCTAATTTGCATGGTTATTCACACCCGGTTTGTGATCCTCGGCATCCCAGTCACAAACGGTGGGGCATATCCGAGATTAAACATGCCATTGAACAGTTCAATGAGTCTCACAGATCTAGGAATTTCATAAGACTGAAATTGATAAATGTTATCTACCTTAATGACCACTGTGTTGTGATTACGGCATCCCTCTTCATAGCATAGTTGGGGTATTTTGGGTCCTAGCCTTGTTAAATAATAAATTGGGTAATTATTTAAAAAAAGGATTAATTAAACTAATAAATTCAAATTTTATATATGTCTGAAGAAAATGTCATTCTCCTCCTTCCCCTCCTTCACCCATTTCTGAGAGCTTCAGAAAGCACCTGTTAAATATGGTAAGGCTGACTGGCCTTGACTCTGTGATATGGTTTTGCAATTAGAGAATAGTTCTTAGTTTTGCTGGCAACCCATATCTGACTGAGTGTCCGCTCCCAAACATGACATCACACAGCAGCTTGTGATGAGGATGACTCAATGACCATTGAGTCCAAGGAAGTTCGTTGCCTTATGCCATTGATAAATGACCCCGAGTTCCGTAGGGATTTAGAATTCCTGGGGTCAGATAAGTTGGCACAGCTAGTTCAGGAATGGTTCCGAGAACTGGTTGAAAAAGGGAACAAACTAGGATCTTCAAAGAGCTTGAAGTTTCAAGCATGAAGGAAGTAGCACTAGTTTGCATGTTCCCAAGTTTAAGGGATACATAGGCGAACAGTATAAAACTGGTTTCCCTTTGTGATCGGGAGTTAAGCGTTAGCTCGACTCGCTGATCTGTTCACCCAGATGAACAGAAAGGGTAATCGGATAAGACAATCGTGGAAATGCATTCAATGTCGACGCTGTATGAGTCGTTCATGGAGAAGCATAGTTCCATTGATTCAGCTGCTTCAGGATTGAGTCCAGTTTTAAGGTACATCAAGAAATGATCCGGATCGTCTGGACCGATTGTTCGATGTTTCAAACTGGGAATCCATAAGGTGGGACACAGTCACAGAAAGATTGGAAAAATGCTCCAAAGCCAAACCGTTTGGCAAACTCAGTAATATCTTAAAACTCACAATACCTGATCCTCATTTCCTTGATACAGTATGTGTTTCTCACATTTGCTCTGTATGCACAGACCCTGTAGGATGCGGGATGTTGTCGCACAGGAGCATATTCGGATTGGATCTGGAGCTCGTGTATTTTTGGAGTTAGGCTAGATATTTGTTCTTGTTATTAGTTTATTGATACATATGACATGGATTCGCATAGTACATTGTTCTGAGGATAATTCTGGTTTAATAAAATATTTTTCTTTTAAAACATGGTTGTTTTAATTATCCTCGAAATGTTGTGTGAATGTGTTAATGGCATAAATGGTAATAACTTGAATGTTGATACATCCAATGGGATTGGACTTATAAATTGTGTTCTTTATGATTGTTAAAGTGAATTTTATGAGAATCACTTCAACCAAAGGTCCAGTTGGACAGGACTTTGGAATCATTTGACTTAGAGTCACATGATGAATTGAGTGCTTAATAAAATTAATTGTGGCAAGAAAGGAATCACCCAAAGATCCAATGGATAGGATTTTGGAATCAGTTGACTTGGAGTCAGGTGATGATTGCATGTCTTGAACAATATTAACAAAGTCATAAATTTACATGGAGATGTAAAGGTATTAAGATTTTGAGCGACAGACACATAAGTTACTGTGTATTGCTCGAATCTTCAAACAGAACACGATTAGTTATGCTTCAAAATATTTGCCAAATAGTTTGACAAATATGGTGTCGCTTATCGGAATAAGCGATTGATTGGAACCTTGAAGTGTTTAAGGATTTCAAAGGAAGTATAAGATCAACAGAACCTGAATGACTACATAGACTGAGAAAATGTTTCACAGTTTATCCTCTTCCAAGAACACTAATGGTTATAATGTGTCTTAGGGAAGATGATGGAGCATTGATCGAAATAGTTTTGATCCTCGATGTATAAGATACATTTCCGATTAGTATTTCCATGAATTAAATATTCAACCAGTCAGACCGCAGAAATCATATTCCGACCACATCTTAGACTAATTAGGTTATGTTGACACTGTCTGAAATGTAATGCTGGGATCGTCCCACTGGTATATAGAAAGTCTAGGGTCATGTAGCATTCGTCCGAATCTCATGACGAGCCTGAAACTGATCAGCAATGTCGTTTCATTGGCCATCCCGGTTATCCTTTGAAAGAAGAGTTCTTTTAGAAAGAGCTCATGTTCTAAGGAAACAGTGGGAGTAAGGATAGTCCTGAAGGAATTCAGGGATTAGCCAAGTGAAAGAACCTTTAGTCACTACTGGGACTTGACCAGGAATTAGATTCCTGTTAAACCTGACATACCCTCTCTTCGCTTGACCAGTAGTTATTGTCACTGTCATAAGGAGTTATGATTTGGGTGATATATCGGGTAGTGGTAAAACACTAAAGATGGTACGGATAAGTAATCCGACTGCTGGAAGCATTGGTGAGCCCAGTTGCTGCCAAATAAGAGAACCTTACCGCGAGACACAGTCTATGTGACAGTTTTATTGATCTTTACAACTGGTCTAGGAACCAGTGGGAGTAATTGAATCATCAAAAGAAGGGAACATAGAAATGTACTTACAGAACATCTGGTTGAATGAGTCATCACTTGGAGTCAAGCAATTGATTCTGAGAGAAGCACTCTCAATAGAAGATGTAATCCGAGAGGATTATGTATGGCATAGTGTGAGTCGTTAGTGGAGCGTGTGTGGTTTACCAGCACACTAATAGGGACTCACATAGAGCATGCCATTACAGAAGGTATATGGCCCCGGGATTCGTCTCATGGGCATCTCGCAAGAAAGGATATTCGGATTCTCAAAATAGGCCAAAAGGTTTGGATTTTGTGAATAGCCTGAAAGATTTCCTTTAATATGTCGGAAAGGTTTGGATTTCGGTTTCGCAAAATGTGCCATAAGTTCTGGATTTTGTGAATAGTCCGAAAGAGTCATATAACGGTGTCAAAGCCAGTGGGAGTATTGTTGTTATCTGCTATCATTGTATGTGGGTTACATACTGGTTCTAGGAAACGTCTTTTATCATTACAAAGTGTAATGACTTGGTGTTAAGAAACGATTCGCTATGAAAGACTTTAAGAGATACAACATACTTAGGTGGTTGTGAACATCTATTAGATAGATCAGAATTCTGCCAATATGATCTTGATGAGATTCAAGATGCATAACCCAAGAATGGAGTTTCCTGTCATTGCAAAGTGTAATGAATTGGCATGAAAGAAACAAAGAAGGTGCAGCATGCTCACGTAGTTCATAGACATCTATCAGATAGATGAGACTGACAGTATTGACTTAGCCGTTAAGCATATGATCTTGATGGGATTCAAGATGCATAAGAAAGAGTCCCCGAAAGGAAATGGTTTCCAGAAATCATGACACAAGGATTATTAGTAATCTTAGGATTCCGAAAGGGCTTGGAATGAGATTACATCAGGTTCCTTGAGCCTCTTGGACAAATCAGAAGTGTTATGAACATATCCTGATGACTTAATGCTTAGAGCATTGTAAGTTAGATTCAGGATATTGCCTGGCTGAGAATACTGAATGAATTTTTGAACAGACGTGAGAAATCATTGGGAAATGATTAGGGTAATTGATTTGAAAGGGTTTTTAAATCGGTAATTGTTTACACCAGAACGTGGTGTTGTAGGATTTCATGGTTAAAGAATTTCGTTGGTTTCTGATGGAGCGCGTGTGGTTCACCGGCACATCATGACACCTCGAAATTGTCTTAGGGTGTAGTCATGTAGACTAAAGACCCGAGAACCATGGGCAGTCACGGTACACATCACCGGAATGGATATGTGAGAGAGAATGATAGAATGACAAATTGAGATATCATCGGAAGAGTATCCGATAGGATCATCTGCAATATAGTGTATAAGTGTTAGACACTTGGATACATAGAAAGAGTGAAAAGGTCATAGACATAGATATGAAAGGCTTGAATTGAAAGTTTAAAAGAGAATAAGAAACCGATAATAGTTATGATAAATCCGACTTGGTGATTACCTTGTGGAGACTTGGTAATAAGCAGGAGTTGCTGCCAGTCAGATTTTATGTTTCGCTTTTGCATGTTTACTTCCTGAATAATTGGATTATTCAAATATCCACAGTCGCTCATACTCTTAGGGAGTAAGTATGAAGAAAGACTGTCATGAATTGGTTTGTAGATTGTCTAAGGAGTTAGACATAGCAATAAGATTGCTGCGACGTTCATGAGTACTTGGAAATGGAGATTTGAGTATTGGATAAACCCACGCTCAATAGATTGCTTCATGGATTACATCACGAGCAATGTTGAGACGATAATATCCTATGGTCTTGAAGTGGAGAGATATGAGTTGTAATTTGCAAGGCGGTTGCTCATTGATAGTACGAAAACGCATCGGTAACTCGGTGTTATAAAACGTGCTGTTGTGAGTAATTTGTCGGGTAAAAGATACAACATACGAGTCGAAGCTTATTCGTCCCTTGACCCTGACGGGAAACAGATATCTGTTGGCCACTCGATGATTTTGAAGTTGACTGAAGTGCTGGCCAGCCAGGACTGAATTGATTCGTTCAATTAGAAGTCTGAGAGTCATATGCAAAATCGGAAATCGGGAAACAGTGTGTCAGCCAAAGATTGATCTCAATACATGTCTTATGTCTGAAAATATCTTGTTGGACGGAGGATCATTTGATCACTTATCTATGGACAGAACTGACTAGGTCAGAGTTCGGCAGCAGTTTCTAGGAAGCTACAGTTTGCTGATTAATTAGAGGTTAAATTGGTAATTATAGTCATAGACTTATCCAAGTGGGAGACTGTTGGATTAGGTGTCTAAGCCATGACTAATAATTTGTATTTACCTAATTAATAGTAGCAAAGTCCATTTGGGTTGCCCTCATAGCTGGAGGTTTGGTAGAAAATTCGGTAGAGAGAAAGATTGATTTATTATGAGATTAATAAATCAATAGAATTAAATATATGGTTTGTTAATATATTAAAGTGATAATATATTAATTAGAAACTATATTAATTAATTAGAAATTAATCTGGAATTAATTGGATTTAATTTGGTGATTAATTTAATTAATTAAAAGTGCAGGGGCTGAATTGTAATTATTCAATAGTTGAGTAAGTGACAATTTTGGCAAGGTATTATAGTCCACGAAATTATGGTTAGGATAAACCATAATTTCGATAATTAGATATTAGGATAAAGGGTTTTGAATTGTAAGATAAAGGTTTATCTTATTTGAATTCAAAAAGGTTTATCTCTAAAGGCTTATCTGGTTATCAGTTGGAACCTATAAATAGGGAGTCTCATGCACACCATTTGGCACGACTTTTGACTCTAATTTCTCTCTAAATTTCGTGGCTTATCTCCTAGCTTGGGTGTGACTTCATTTGAGGCAGGACACTTGTGCTGCTTAGCTTGCAAGAAACAACTAAAAGGTTAGTTTTTCTATTTTATTCTTTTAGTTAATTTTTGTTTTGCCTTTAGGAATTAGTTACATGTTCAAAGTAAGAAAACATAGATCTAATCTAGGTTGCATGTGAACTTAGGGTTTTAGTTCATAGATTTGCAGAAAACCTTTCAAAATGAACCTAGTCACATTCTGAAATCAGAAGTACATCTCGAAATCAGAAGCAATCAAACGCATCCAAACTAAGCAAAACCAAGCAAAGCATAAACTAGCCACTAACTAAAGTTCCACTGAACAGTTACTAGCCAAGGTTTAATGCCTAAAAACTAACCTAATTAGCTACTGATTTCAGCAAAGGAAAACAGTCCCAACAAGGTCAAAACAATATCCAAACACAAATCAAACATTCAAAACCAAACACAAGCATAAAAACACCGAAATACCAATATTAAATGTAACCAAATGATTTTCATTCACCAAATCCGAATTCCAAACATCCAAACAGTAACAAAATGTCATAAAACAGAAACCTAAAGTGCTCAAGGCCAATGGTTGTCACTCCCAAGGACCTTAGCTACAATTACTACTTGATACTAAAAGGAAATTAATTCTAAAACATGAAAATACCAATTGAGATGTTGCTTAAACGAATTCTTGGAGTCAAAGAGCTTCAAGGTCGATTTTACACCCGGTCTTTGCTAGGGTTTTCGGCTGGAAATGCATCTATTTATACTTGCAATTTTCCCGCAGCCGCGCCGCGCAGATGAAGAATCCGCGGCGCGCGTACTAATCTTTTCCCGTTTCTTCGGTATTTGAATGTGTTCCACCGCCTTAAGCCCGCGTCGCGCGTATCATAGATCCGCGGCGCGCGTACGAGTTTCTTTGATTTTTCATTCTTTTCCAAACTTCTTCCTTTTGCATGCTTTTAGTCCCTGTTTCCATTCTTTTTCTCCAAACAAGTCCTGGCACGAAAAGTGAGAATACCCAGACATATTTGATATAATTTTATCAAGAACAGGGCTCAACAACGCCTAAAATACTTGATATCACTAGGCGTTGTCAAACACCCCACACTTGTGCCTTGCTTGTCCCCAAGCAAGAGAGTTTTTAACAAATTATAATAAAGAATCAAACAATTTTTGACTGTGTTCAGTTTCAAAGTTTATTGCTCTTTGAGTTAGAGTGGAATAGTTCGCGAAAACATAATTGAATTGTTCTTTGGAATTCATGGCTTTCTAGAGAACCCTTGATCACAAACTTTCTGTCCACAATGAAGTGTACTTACTCATTCAGATTCTAAAGGCCATTAAGGAATTGTCCATGACTTTCGATGTTGTCCGTGTAGCAAGCTTTCAGAAATACCATCCCAGACCAGACGATCTTAGGTGGTAAGGTGCATAAATCCCACCCATTTTAGACTTACCGGCTCGAACAACAAAGGCCACAGATTGACTTTTCCTTCCTAAACTCCAATCCTAAAACAGCTCAATCTTCTAAACTCCTAAAACTCAACTTATTTGACTAACTAATAGCATGATCACATAAACAGTATTTCTTGAAAAATACTAGTGCCATCACAATCACAAATCATTCATTTTAAAATTGCAATTTATTAAAAATTTTGAAAAATATTGCTAAAAATTGAAAAATTGATCATCTCTGCAAAAATTTCAAAAATTTTCTCTTTCGACCGTCCACACCCCACACTTAAACCCGTACAACGTCCCCGTTGTACAAAAATTATTTCAAAACAAGGGAGAAAGAGTTACCCCTTTTGGACGATAGACTGCTTGGTGCTCAATATCACAAGTATAATTGCGAATAAACGGATCCTTGATTTCGTATTCCGGAGTTGTAGCGCTACAGTGAACACGCCGGTGGTCGAGACAAGTGGAGGGGGCACGGTGACCCCACACTTGTCTGAGACAACTCCTTCTCAATTTGGTACGTCATGCATAACTCAATCAAACGAATTAAAAGCAAACATATAATATGAACAAAATGTACAGATAGAGGTGTCATAAGTTTGTACATATATCCCAAAAAATATAAAAAGAAAGAAAGAGAAAAAAAAGTACATCAATCACTACCAGGTGGCCTGGAGGGTACGGCCTCGTGATCGTGGGCCCTAGCTGGGAATGGTCGGGGGCGCCGGCCCTGCTGAGTGGCCAAATTCAAATGTACCTCCCCGATCCACTCGAGCTGGTCCTCCATCCTCGCAACCCGAGCCTCCAACCGATGGATGGCCGCTGGGTCCTCCTGCGGCTGTGGCTGCGGCTTTGCTGGGGCTGCTGGTGCTGGCTCTGGCCTCCGGCATCTCCTGCCTGGCTGGGCGTACGCGGGCTGAGGTGCCTGAGGAGGCTCGGTCGGTGCCCGGATGAACTGCCCCGGGCGCTGCTGCTCAATGAGCCGCATCCTCTCCAAAGTGCGCGCTGTAGTGCGGGATGGAGGCAGAGCGGTCAAGGAGGCAACAACGGGGGCAGTGAGGATCCAGTATGAGCGGGCCAGGCGGGTGATGAAATACCCCCTGGCTAATGGACTGCTGGTGGAAGCTCCCGTCGAGTGGGTGGAGAGAGCGACCGCGAAGGCGAAGGGGAGGTGGAGAAATCGGGACGGGTCGAGGAGAGCCCATAGGAATGTCATATCCTCCCCAGACACCTTCTCGCCCCCCTCCCGCTGCATGATGGGGGTGGAGACGATACGGTGCATGAGGCGGTGAAGTGGGTGGCGGAGGTGGCTCTCCCTCGAGGTCCCTGCCTCGTACATGACGTTGGACAGTGGTGTCCAAATCTCCATGTTGGGGGCTCGCTCCGGCTGCCCCTGAATGCACGCACCGAAGAACTGCGTGAAGTGGCGGTGTTGAAGATCCGCTGGGATGTTAATGCCGGTGCGCCTCCCGAACTCCCGGAGGTTGCACTCTCTCTGTGCACCTCCCAGTCGAAAGCGGATGATCCTGGATCATGGGTCCGACGCCCGAGGAGCGAAATGGATAGTAGAAAGGAACTCCAGGAGGAGCTCCGTATAGACCACATCCTCGTCCGTGGCCATGATCCTGTCCCATCCACGATAGGTGAATGATGCCTCCTCATGGGTCTAGGTGCGATGCAAGAATGGCTAGATCGCACCCCAGAGCCCAGCACCTATCAGTATGTCTCTGTCGATGACCGTCGCCTCGAGAACCAGGCGACCGGTCAACGCGTCCCTCCGTGAGGTGTACTCCGTGGAACTAGCCAGTCCCTCGGGGAACTAGAGGAAAGCGTGCTCTAGTCTGAACATCATCTGCAAAACAAACATATGGCCACAAAACAGAAAAAATTTGCAAAATTAGTCCCTTCTTCCCCACCGCACCGCGGCGCGGCCCAAGAGTAGGGCGCGTCACGGCGAGCGGCTGTTTCAAAACCCCGATCCAAAACTCGTGATTTAACCTGCTAAAATTCGATTCAATCATACCACAAGGTAGCCTAAGTGCCGACTAACTCATCTAGGGTCTCCATTTGGCAAAACAAACACCCTATGAGTTAGCATTAGCGATTCTAAGTTTTGAACTATTTTGGACAAATCACTAAAATTAACCACCTAATCGTTAGTTTTAACAGCTAATAGATAGTTAGAATAGCGTACCTTGGCAGTAGAAACAAAATGAGCAAGAAAAATTGCAAGAGAATTTCGTCAATCAGAGCTCCGAGTCGTGTGATGGTTATTGTGAGCTGCGGCTTACCTTATATAGTAGAAAACCGACTGATCGTTCCCCGCGTCGCGGATTTTCCCTTTGCGCGTCGCGCGTGTCACCAAATCAACCCCTGCGCATCGGGTTGGTTTACGATCCCGCGTCGTGTAATTCAAAAACCCGCGGCGCGGTCTTCAAAAATTTCAAAAACTTCTCACATGACCCCACAATTATTTTAGACCACTAATACCTGCAAAAAGATTGATGTATTTTCCTAATTAATTCAAAGAAATATAGATCCTAACTTATGACACGATGGGTTGCCTCCCAACAAGCGCTAAGTTTAACGTCTTCAGCCAGACGTGCTATTCCTTCTACAGCTACGGTGGATCGTATGCCTTCCTTCTTTGCTGATTTTGCCTTTCCACCGTCCCTTCGTTGACCCACTGCTCCTCAAACTTTCCTGGGTCGAATGGCTTGCTGGTTCTCCTACTGCTGCCAGGTTGCTGTCTTTTGATTAACTACCGTGAATGCTTGGAGGTAGCTTTGAACCTCCAAGCTCGGTCCTTCCTTCTATATCTCTTCAAAATCACTGGCTTGACATGAAGCGCGCCTAGTGCTGCTCCCAGTAGTTGTTTTGCAGATCTCATTTTGCCAGTGTCCCATGTGCTATCTTCAGTTTGCAATTTTGGCTTGCAGTACCAATCTATGTAGTTAATCGCGCCGGTATAGCGGTTCGCGGTGGTCAGCATAATCGCGGTTCAGTTTAGCGGTGGAAAATAGCGGTACCGGTATAGCGCCGGTATACCGCCGCGATTTACCGCGATTCACCGCGATTTACCGCGATAATGACAGCGATTTACCGCTATTATCCGGGTGGAGCAAAAAAATTTTTTTTTTTTGATACTTTGACATTTTCTATATTAGAATGTTATATTATGTGACTTATTTGTTAAATTAAGCATTATGTGATGTTTTTTGAATGACTTTTATGATATTAATTCTACTAGTAATAGTCTAATATATAAATTCTACATATTACTAAAAAACCGCTATATCACCGCTATACCACCGCGAGAACCGCAAAATTAAATATCGGTAGGTTACCGCGATTACGATTTTGACCGCGATAACTGCATAGGTACCAATAAGAGTTTTCCAATCGAATGGGATCGGAAGGAAACATGTCAGGATGCTTGCATATGTCCTCATCGATGGTATTGATTACATCTAATTTTCCATTCATGAACGGATCATGAGTGGTGATAAAATTATGTTTATAATTTTCAAAAATCAATTCGTCAGCATCAACTTCTTGGTCATCGTCCAACAGGTGGATCGGAACCAACAGTGAGTGACTAGTTTGATCTGATGGTGGTACCAAGTCACCCATCATCAGATCCTTACTTTCAAATTTCTCAAAATTTTCAAAAATTATAGGGTCAGGGGTAATATTGTCATCTACACCCCCTTCCCCAAAAACATTGGCAATTTCAACAATTTCGGGAATTGTTGGGCCGAGATCTGTACTGTCACTTACAGACTCTTCCTCAACATCCCCATTAACCAAATTGTCTGGTGATGATATGGATTCACTCATCACCATATCAACATTTTCAAAAACATCAAAAACATCAAAAGCTGTTGAGTCAGAGGTAGCATTGTCACCTACAACCTCTTCCTCAACAACATTTTCGACCATCTCAGTGGTCTCTTGGCTTTCCCACGGTGTATGCCCTTCCATCACATCTTCAGGTGATGCAAGTTCACACACATTATTATTGGTATAAAAATCACTCGCCTCCGGTTCTGGCGAAGGTGGTGAACATTTCCAACTTTCCTCTAACCTATCTAAAGAAGCTTGCACTTTTTCAAGAGCTTTAGCCTGGTCCTTCTGCTCGTGGTAGTTGTTTTACATGAATACCCAAAGTTGGGCCCAAGTTGCAGAATTCTCAGGCTGAGATGACTCCTCGGTCCGCCATCCATTGTCATCGAATGATTCATTATAACAATCATCCTCGTAATAGGTGTCAGCCGGATTTTCATAATCTTCATAATACTGATCCGGGTACATGTAATCACCCTTCATAAGGATGTACACATACCAAAAATCAGCAAACTAAAATCAAACATAAAAAAATCAGAAGCTAAATCCTACAAAACACCTAATCTAAGTGCACAGCTCCCCGGCAACGGCGCCAAAATTTGACAACGCAGCGGTCGTCGTGCGGTCAAAAATAAAGAAAAACCTAACACACACTAGCACAGTGGTAGTCAGGGTCGATCCACAGGAGCTTCGTGGTTAGACTAAATGAGAGATTACCAACTAGTAGTGTCACGCTATAGTCGGAGGATCTAGTTTCTATCTTCCTAATCACTAACTAACTAAAGCAATAATCAAACAAACTCAAGCCAAGCTAAGCTAAGCTCAAATGAACCTAGTCACTTTCTGAAATCAGAAGTACATCTCTGAATTAGGAGCAATCAAAGGCATCCAAACTAAGCAAAACCAATCAAAGCATAAACTAGCCACTAACTAAAGTTCCACTGAACAGTTACTAGCCAAGGTTTAATGCCTAAAAACTAACCTAATTAGCTACTGATTTCAGCAAAGGAAAACAGTCCCAACAAGGTCAAAACAATATCCAAACACAAATCAAACATTCAAAACCAAACACAAGCATAAAAACACCGAAATACCAATATTAAATGTAACCAAATGATTTTCATTCACCAAATCCGAATTCCAAACATCCAAACAGTAACAAAATGTCATAAAACAGAAACCTAAAGTGCTCAAGGCCAATGGTTGTCACTCCCAAGGACCTTAGCTACAATTACTACTTGATACTAAAAGGAAATTAATTCTAAAACATGAAAATACCAATTGAGATGTTGCTGAAACGAATTCTTGGAGTCAAAGAGCTTCAAGGTCGATTTTACACCCGGTCTTTGCTAGGGTTTTCGGCTGGAAATGCATCTATTTATACTTGCAATTTTCCCGCAGCCGCGCCGCGCAGATGAAGAATCCGCGGCGCGCGTACTAATCTTTTCCCGTTTCTTCGGTATTTGAATGTGTTCCACCGCCTTAAGCCCGCATCGCGCGTACGAGTTTCTTTGATTTTTCATTCTTTTCCAAACTTCTTCCTTTTGCATGCTTTTAGTCCCTGTTTCCATTCTTTTTCTCCAAACAAGTCCTGGCACGAAAAGTGAGAATACCCAGACATATTTGATATAATTTTATCAAGAACAGGGCTCAACAACGCCTAAAATACTTGATATCACTAGGCGTTGTCAGATACGCTGCAGTTCAGGGTTCATAATAGCGATCATGATGCAAGCCACTTTGGTTGCATCATCAGAGTGTTTAGTGTACGCAGCGATTTCCTCGGGAGTAGCAGATTCAGTGTCCACATCAATGAGCTCGGTTTCCAGAACATACTCTTTGTGTTCAAACCTTAGAGCCATTTTGATGTTAGGGATCCAGTCATTATAGTTAGTGCCGTCCAACGTCACCTTTGAGCATAATGACAGAATCGAGGTGACATTACCGGGATTTGAGTGGGGAACGGATTGGTCAGAAGACATCTGAACAAGAGGAAGGTATTTTTAATTAGATATGATAATAATAATAATCCTTATATTCACCCAAGAATAAATATAAGGCTAGGATCCTACAATAACAATCTACAATACCGAAAAGGGATGCCGTAATCTATATTGTAAATTTTATAATGTAGGCGAATGACGATTCGGCCAATTCCACCGCGGTAACATAATCTTATTATAATGGAATTCCTAGTTTCATTGAGATTTACCGAACTGTTCGATAACATGTTTAAATCTCGGGAATGCCTTGCTGTTTGTGACTGGGATACCGAGGATCACAAACCGGGTGTGAATAACCATACAAATTGCTCGGTACTCTTGAACTCAATTTTCATCTCTAATTAACGTGCCGGTTATCCACACACGCTCCGTTAATAATGACAAAATCAAGAAACCCATTGCGACTCTTTGCGGACCCCAGTTGGCATGCCGGTAAACCACACACGCTCCACCAACGTTCCACAAAGTGCAATGTGCAATTTCATGGATTAGCACCAATTCACATTTTTTAACCTAAAGTAACTAGATGAGGTTTGTTTTAAGGTTCTAGTACTTTCAATTATAGCATTATACTTTTAAAAGGCTTTAGCGGTTCTATCATACCCGTTCGGCTAACGACACTCGACTGACCAGTAGAGCGGTGGGTAAGAGTAGATACCCATTAGACTAACATTTTATAGTCAGTCGCCTTATACCCTCTTTAGAGGACAATTTTGTGAATGAGGCCTACTAACAGTAGACTAACCAATTTTCTTATATATATTAAATTAACTTTTAATCATAAATACGTATAAGATATATTTTAATCTTATTAAAATATTTTAGAATTAATTTTATCTTAATTTTCATAAATTTTTACTAATTTTTTGAAAATTTTAATTAATTCTTTAAACTGATTTAATTGGTCTTTTAATTAATCAATTAATTAAACTAAATAAATCTAGGTTACATATTACCAAATTAATCAAATTAATTTTTTATAATGGTCCTTGTGATTCTCGAAATTTACAAGCCAAGCAAGAAGGTTCAAGTTATTTAATTAATCTTATCACCAAAAATAACAACATACTATTATGGCAAGCAAATCAAGCAATCAAGGGGGGACCAAAAGGGATGGCGGCTAGGGTTAGGAAACCCCAGCCTTGAAATCGACAAGGCCATCTCCAAGGGTTTGATTTTTGCCAAAAACCCTTTGGCACAAAACAGTTCAAATCAAATCATAAGAAAACAAGCTAGCTCTGATACCACTGAAGGGTTTCTATGCAAACAATGAACACAAAAATTCCTATGGTTCAAATGTAACCCTAATATGATCTATGTTTTCTTCTATGAAGATTAGAACTAAAAACCCTAAAGGATACAATTCAATTCTAAAGATGAATTAAGAAAAGCAACATTTGATCTTATGATCCTTCAAGCAAGCAGCAAAGAGATCCTGCCTCAAATGCAAGTCACACCCAAGCAAGGAGAAGACAATCCAGCAGAGTAAGGGAGAGAGAGAGATGGCGTGAATATTGTGGTACCAGGGGGTTTCTTATATAGCCTCCACAGGCTACACCTGAAACCCTAAGGAGCCTCCTAAGTGGGCAAGGCTGCAAGTCACTTGGACCAGGCTTCTAAAACCCTAGAAGGGTTTTCGCCAAACCCTCGAGAGGACTCCAGGGTGGCGCCACTTTTGGCCCCTGGCTTATCCCTTGCCAGTTATTCAACTATTGAATATTTACAAGTCAGCCCCTGCACTTTAATTAATTAATTTAATCACTAAATTAAATCCAATTAATTCTGGATTAAATCTCAATTAATTAATATAGTTTCTAATTAATATATTAACACTTAAATATATTAATAAGCCATCTATATATATTCTATTGATTTATTAAACCCTTAATAAATCAACCTTTCTCTCTACTGAATTGTACATCAATTCCCCAGCTATGAGGGCAACCCAAATGGACTTTGCTTTTATTCATAAGATAAATACAATTATAAGTCATGGCTTAGACACCTAATCTAACAATGTATTCTAAAAATAATGACATAAATAAAAGAATTTGTAAGTTTCATATCATAATAAATAATAAATAATAAAACTTCATGAGATAGTGGTAAAAATAAGAAAGCTTTCATGTTGGATTGAATCAGTCTAATATTCTCATTCGTTATCCTTACTATTTTTGCCCTTGCCAAATTTATTGTTTCCAACCAATACAAGGGTGTTCTACACTTTGTTTCATATAGGGCCTCATATGCTGGAATCTTAATACTAGAATGATAACTATTGTTTATGCAAATTCAACCAATTTGTGCATCTTATTTGCCACCAAAATCAAAGACACAATATCTTACCATATCCTCCAGCGTTTGGATGGTCCTTTCGCTTTGACCATTCGTTTGTGGATGATAAGCCATACTTAGATTGATTTGTGTCCCCATATATTATTATAACAAACTCCAAAACATTGAAGTAAACCTTCCATTCTAATTGAACATGATTGTCGAGGGTACTCCATGGAGTCTCACCACTTCGTCCACATAAATTTCGCCAACTTTTCAAGTGGCATCGATTGTTTAATCATAAGGAACATTGCAATTTTCGTAAAAACAATCCACCATAACCCAGATGGCATTTTCCAATGTTAGTCCTCGGTAATCCCATTACAAAGTCCATCGTAATATCATCCCACTTTCCAGTTGCGATATGTAATGATTGCGCTTTGCCATATGGCACCCAGTGTTCTAATTTTACTTGTGCACACGTCACACATTTAGAGATATGCTTTGCCACTTTTGTCTTCATTCTAGGCCACTAATATTTGTTTGAATAATGTCCAAGGTCATCAACTTGTGGTAATATTTCTGATAATGGCAGAGTCCTTCTGGGTTGCCCTCATGATCCAGAAAACATATAGAGTCAAAATAAAAGAAAGGAGAAATTTGTTTGTTAATTTATTGAGAAATAAATTAATCAGAAACTAAATCAGAAATTAGTTTACTAATTTATCAAGGACATGATAAATTAATTAGAAATTAATTGGAAATTAATTGGAAATTAATTAACAAGTTAATTTGGAATTAATTTGGAGAAATTAAATTGCAAGGGATTGGATTAATGTAATTCATTAAAGAGTTAATTAATAGATACAAGTCCAGGGGTGCGGCTGCCAAAAGGCTCCTCAAGTTTGCAACCCTAGGATCCCTCTAGTATAAATAGAGGCCTTGGGGTTCAACCCTAATAATCCCATTAGCCTCCAACGAAGCCACCAATTATCCTTTCTCATCCTCCCTTTGGCAAAATATTCATCCCTCTCTAGGGTTTGAAGGTTTTTGCCTCCTTTCCAAGTGGAAGTTCTGATCTGTCTGGTTTTCTGGTATTCCTGAGTATGAGTCATTAGAGGGATTCACACTTTGGATCCTGTTCATCCTTTACATGATGCTGTTCATCAGATTCAAGGAAGGAGATAATCCTGAGGTACATTCTGTTTATGTTTTGTTGCAATAATTGTTATGAACTATATGATCCTGAACTCTGTTCATGGAGATTTCTGTGATTTGATCTTGTTAGGCTTCTGCTGCATGTTGTTATGTGCTTATGTGATCGATTCCCAACAGCATTGTTGCTCCAAATCTAGATAAATTGCATGCTCCCAAGATGGATTAAGTACTTGAACTTGTGTGAATAGTCCAAGACCAGTTTTTGATTCCAACCATACTTGGGAACCCATATCCTTCCCTCGAAGGTTTTTAGATCATGCTGGCTTACTTAGAAATCATCCTTCTTTCCTAATTTTTCATTTTCACATGTTCTTTTTTCATAGATTCTAACCGGGAAACTCTTATCCTTTGCATAAGGATCGAAACTACCTCAATCTCATTGATCTCCCTTTTATTCTGTTTTCATGATCTTTTCTACTTAAGGGATCGTCTACCACATTCGCCTTCCCGACATGACACACTATCTCACAATCATAATCATTGGTGAGTTCAATCCACCTTTTTTCCTCATGTTAAGTTCCTTCTAAGTTAACACATACTGCAAACTTGTATGCTTAGTGTACAATTTACACTTGGTGTCGTATAAGCAATACCTCCAAATCTTGAGAACAAAGACTATCACGACAAGCTCCGAATCGTGTATTGTATAACGTGTCTTTGAATCCTTCAACTGTTGTGATGCGTACGCAATAACCATACTGTGTTGCATAACGATACAACTGAGGCCTTTATTTGAGGCATCACTGAAGACCACAAAGTTCTCTATTCATTTGGGCAGCCATAAGACTTGAGTTTCACAATGTTTTTGTTTGAACACATCGAACGCTTCCGGTTTCTTATTTCCCCATAAAAATTCTGTCTGTTTCCTTATCAGTTGAGAGAATGGTACTGCAGTCTTAGAAAAATATTGGATAAACTGACTAGTCCGAATAAACTTCACACTTTAGTAGGGTTTTCGGAGGCTCCACTTCATCACCACATCGATTCTCAAAGGTTCGAATTTGATACCCTCACGGGAAACAATGTAACCTAAATATTGTACTTCATGCAACTAGAATTCACATTTAAAAAACTTGGCATAAAGTTGCTGGTGGTAAGACCCGTATCCTGATTATAACATATCCTTAAAATAAGAGTGTTAGGAATTATATGATCATTGGTAGTTATAAAGGTAAGAAAAACTTTAGTTACAATTTCATATGAAAATCAACATTTTGTGTCGTTTTTAGAAAAATCATAATTAATTCTAGAAAAATCGTTTGGACCTCAAACCAGTGCACAAAGTTTACAAATTGAGTCTAGTACAATTACCAAAAATAATAGTAAGCTTGAAACTGACATTATCTATGGTAAAAAATGCAATCTTTACTGATTAGTTCGGAATTGACAGATTAGATAGTCTGTTTTCAAAAATTCATAATAAATCATAGAAAAATCATATAAATACGTAAAATACATCCCTGGAAAGGTATTGAGATAAATTTCTGGAATATCAAATAAAAACGTGAATTTCATGGGTTTAAAGTCGGCTAAACCAGTCTTGAACAGACTGATTCTAGAAGGTATTGATTTCAACAAAGTTATATTATTAAAATCTTTTGTCAAAAGTGTCATGCCATTTTTTATTCAAGAATTCAAGTATAAATACCCCTCAAAACATCTCATAAACCACACAACTAAATATCAATCCAATATATAGAGGTTTCTAAGCACTAGAGTGTAAGCAAGTGAGCGGAAGGAAGCTCAAAAGCCTAACGAAGGAGTTATAGATCTCGACGACTGGTCATAAGGTAACTACAAACCTTTCTATAGCTTAATTAGGTATTGTAAAATAGTGTTTGTTAAGAAGTAGAATATTTAATAAGTATAACATATGTTATATTATACTAATTTCTAACAATAGTAAACAAAAACCTTAAAATGTCGTTATTATAACAATTCGTAATTTCCGAAAATAATATCGATTGATTTACTTACGAGGACGGTGACTAGGCCGATTACTTGGGATCTGGTTGTTGGATTTTCCGAAAGGCTAAAATGCTGAAAGGATCCTGCCACCCCATCTAATCTTCTACCTGGCCGTTCTTTACTTGATAAATCATGGAGTATCATGTTGGAATTATTGAAGGGTTTTATGATGCGACTATAAAATAGTTAAGGATTAGGAAATGATAGATTTCTTATTATGTTAACAGTAAAGTTGAAAAGAAATACAAAGGCGAGAAAGATAAACGATATGGTCAACTACAATCAGGTGAGTCTTCTCACTATACTATGGGTGATATTGCATGCATAGGAAGGAAGATAGGTTAGACTAAGGTTGTCTTACCTGTTATGATAATTGTGTGAATTATTGCTATGATAATGATTGTTTGTGGACGGAACGGGAACAGCCCGCGAGCCAATAGGCGGAACGGGAATAGCCCGCGAGCCAATAAGCATAACGGGAATAGCCTGCGAGTCATTAGACGGAACGGGAAAAGCCTGCGAGCGATAAGACAGAACGGGAACTGCCCGTGAGTCTTCAGGCGGAACAGGGATAGCCCGCGAGTCTTACAGACATATGAATGGTTATTATGTGTTGTATGTTATGTGATGGATCGTATGGTATTTTGAGGAACTCACTAAGCTCCGTGCTTACCCTTTCCCTATATAAACTACTGTTTCAGGTACATCAGGTACCATGGATGGCAAGGCGTGACGTGTATACACTGTGCTGCTTCATTGGAGGACTGTTTTTGAATGAAAGTTCCGCTATGTTGTGATTTCATTAACTTTTGTTAATCCTGGGATGTTTTCATTAAACTTATAAGTTATGGAATTTTGTCAAAATTAATTAAGTGGCTTTTCTTATATTGAAGTTTTCGTTTAAAAATTTTTAAATTTACTCAAAAATTTTGGGATGTTACACTGGTCCTTCAAGACTTGTAGAATTCTTCGTCGATGCTCACCATGTTCGCTTTCGCTTTTTGAGTAAATTAGGATGCCATCAATGAATATGATTACAAATTTGTCTAGAAATTGTTTACACACTCTATTCATGAGATCCATGAATATAGCCGGTGCATTCATAAGTCCGAACGACATTACATGGAACACCGTAATGATCGTAATGAGTTCGACAAACGATTTTCGAGAAGTGATCAGCCCCTTGTTAAAATCTCGGTAGTCAATGTACATGTGCATCGACCCATCTGTCTTTTTCACAAATAACATGGGAGCGCCCTAACGGGATAAACTAGGATGAAAAAATCCTTTACCAAAAAGCTCTTGGAGTTGTGAGATTAGTTCTCTCATTTCTGTGGGTACAAGGCAATACGGTGCCCGAGCTCTGGGGTTGGCACCCATCATTAGGTCTATTTGAAATTCTACTTGCCGAACAGGTGGTAGTCTAGGAACATCGTTAAGAAATACATCCAGAAACTCGCGAACCACATTCACATCCTCCAATTTATTTTTCTCCTCCTTTTTGTCAACTACGTAAGCCATAAAAGACTAACAACCCTTCCTAATACACTTCTACGCCTTAATTGTCGAGATGGAACTTTGCATAGATATTTGTTTTTCTCTGTACACATACATCTTATTCCCATTAGACGCTTTTTCAACCACATAAAAATTTTGCATTATTGGCACCAAGCCAATCCATTCCTACTACCACGTCAAAACCCTTAATACCCATCGACAATACATCAATCTTAAAGGGTACTCTATTGATTTCCAACACTATATATATATATATATATATATATATATATATATATATATATATATATATATATATATATATATATATATATATATATATATATATATATATATATATATATATATATATATATGCACACACACACACACACATCATATAAAAAAGCTCTCCATTCGCATTTTGTATAACATAGGCATCATTAAATGGTGTCAAAGTTAAAAATTTCTTTCAAAAGTCATTCGAAACTAATGAATAATTTGCACCCAAATAAAAAAAATGAACGGTTAAAGAGTTGAGTGATATGGTACCTGAAATTACATCGTTAGCCTCTTTCGCTTGTTCCTTGGTTAGTTGGAAGGCCCGTCCAGCTACTTTAGTTGGCCTAGCTTTCTTGCTCGTAGTTGATGGCACGGTCTTGGTTCCCTTCTTTGGGCAATTAAAGCTAAAATGTCCCTTAGCATGGCATGGATAATATTCTACTTCGGTCACATTTTTCACTTTACATTATGCAGCCTTGTGTCCAGCCATCCCACACTTAAAACATTAATTGGTACCCTTCTTACTTTCTCCCCCATGGTAACCTCTACACTTCTTACACTTCATTTTCTCAATTTGTTTTGATTGATTACAAGAGAATCGACTCTTCTTATTGTAACCCTAATTCCTATTGAACTTTATTTTCTCCCCAAAGCCCTGCCATTCGATAGAATGCCTTTTTTCCAACCTCTCCCATGTTAGGAACGACTATAATCACCTCATCAAGAGTAGTTGCACGGTTAACAATTTGTAATCCCATGTAGCCCTTTTGCATAACGGTTGATTCTAAAACGCTCGGAGGGATAAGCATTAGCAAAAAAAGAAGCATGTCCATTAATTTCTTTGTATACTCATCTACTCATTCACCCCATTTCTTCTTGCAGCTTCTCAATATCTCTGTTAGAATAAAACTTCCCATTTATTCTCTCTACAAGTTCGTCCCATGACCAACTATAGACATTCTTTCTACCCAAAGTTTCATACACAATATCTCACCACAAGTGAGCTTCATTGTTTAGTAATCTTGAGGCATAGACCACCATCTACTTCTTTGTACATCCGCTACTCTCCATAAATCGTTCGGTTTCCCGAATCTACCCTATTGTTACTTTTTTTCGTAGCTTCCATAACAGTCTCCTGGTTTACATAACATAAAGGATTTGAACCAATGCCTTTTTCTTTCCCTAGAATCTGATCCACTATAGGAGTGATAGGTCGAATCTCTACTATGGTAGACACTGCCGAAAGATTTTTTTTCCCGAATGATTTCTAAATTGTTACCTTGTGCGTTCATCGATAGCTTTATGTACTTCCTGTTTAAGAATCTTTTGAATGGCTTCCAAGGTAACCATTTAAGGAGCTTCACCACCACTATTTCCACCTTTATAATCAGCACAAAGCAACCAAATTCTCTATAAAGGTGCCCAGTTAGACCCTTGCCTAACCTCTAGATTTACGAATACGCTCCATAATACATCATGACAGCTCATCAATATGGAAAGCTCGTAGTATAGCATGGCATGATCCTCTATAATCATGAAATCTTATCTTACATTTTTCTTATGATCCTAAGGTAGTACTAACAGGATCCTAAGGCACATGATCTTTCTCCTATCATTCACAGTTTAAGCCTAGGAGTGGAAAAGTCCAATCCTGATTCTCTTAAACTATGATTTTAATACCAACTAGTAACACAATATTCTTTATCATCTAATATTTAAGATTTCCAAAGTTTTTACCACACATAAATGATTGATAGCAAAATGTTCTATAAATAAAAACCACATTTCATTAAGGGTGTTACAGCTAATATATATAAAACCATAGTTAAAGCAGAACATTACTAAGTTCTTCTATCTAAAAAGATCTATCTTTTAGCATATCGACATCTAAGCTTTTGTACCTGAACCTAGAATATATGGCATCAAGAAATTTTTTATCCTAATTGTGTTGATAAAACATCTTTTGTCGTAACTTTAAACACCATAGTTAAGCGTTTCATAAAAATGTTATTATCATAATGAAATTCATGTATGCATAATCACACACACAATGCAAGCCGTCAGGGTCCATCCCGTGTCTCAGTCTATAATAGATTGTGTCACTAAAAGTGACATTAAAGCTTATGGTTGAGAACTTCATCTTAGTCTTTTAAGACTGAAATCATTATGTGTAACTTTTAAGTTGTCACGGTCAACGACCGCATCTTGAGTTTCTCTATGAAACCTGTTATAATCAATAAAGATATAACAGATCAGTCGATACTGGCTACATGGCCTCTACCTTTATGAAAGGAAGTTACCATCCTTGCATCCCATGTAGAATCAACCCAATCCTATAATAGAGATCTCTAATTTTTATGACTATACTCGACTATATACAATTCGCATTCTATGTATGAATGCATCACCACTTTTCTTTTATAATCATTCACACACATATGTTATTCCACGTCATGCATTAAATAATCAAGATTTTTAGAATTCATACATTTCTCAAAACTTAAACATTTGACAAAAATACTTCACAGCATGCCTAATTTTTCATAGTCAAAACATTTCCTATTTTCAAAATAGTATTTACAAATTTCACATTTAAATATTTCATTTCAAATCAAATCATTTTCATGACATATCTCCCAATTGAAAATTCCTCATCTAACTCACCTCATATCAAGTGCAAGACCAAATTATGCTTCAACTATCTTCTTGTCCTCCCTTTAGTCACCACTTCTTTCCACACCTAAAGTTTACACATATGACATAATCTTATTAAGTCTTGTTCAAAAATTTGTGATTATATATGAGAATATTACACCCTTATCCATATCGTTCGTATGTTACACAACAATGAACCCATGAAATGATCTAGAGTCCTTTTATGGCAAAAGTTCATAATTTTTCATTATTATGCTTGGGCATCACAAAGTATGATTTTAATTAGGTAACTCTCAACTCAAGTATACCTAGGTATACACATGCTCACAGTCTTGACTCAACATTCCCATCAAGTCTATTTCTTCCAATCATGTATATTAATCGTATTTAGGCTGAGAAGGCATCATGTTCATCCATCGCATCACAACATACTCTTAGGTCGCGTCGCTACCCATGTGTTTACCATTAGTTCCATCGGGGATATTTCATATTATCGTGACACAATATGCTTATCGTGGTGTCACGTCCCTTGAATAACAAGTATGATTCGTTTTAGACTTATTCCAGTCTTTAGGACATTAATCTAACAAGCATATTATATTATATCTCATTCTCATTATCTCAAAAGAGTCTCCAAGTGACTTATATCATTCTTTTCACAACTCAAAGGTTTAGTCAAACCCAAATCAAGTTTAATTCATGATTTTTAAGTATATTCATGTAAATACATGTCATCATTTACTCATTTTTCATCATTTTCATCTCAAATGTTTACTACATTAGAAATGTAATAACTTAACTTTAAATACCTCCTTAAACCCATTCAATCCATGAACAATAGTTCCCCTTAATGAGTTGAGGGATTTGAGACTTACCTTAGTTCTTGAGATTTCCAGTAAGAATTCTTCTGTATCAACCCTCACTTGGTGTCTCCTTTATCTCTCAAAGAACACAAACTAGCATACAATGTAGGAAAGGTTTGAAGATATTCAAATGTCATATTGAGGGTGAAATACCCCTTTAAATACTCCCACTAGTGACGACACTAGAAGACTCGATTTCCACAGCCTTCCTGCACTTGTTTAGATTAATATCTTTGTTTAGCTTAATATCTTGACACATATCCACAGACGTGTGCTCGCGTCACGATCTTTGTGAAGTTCCTCGGTGAGCGACCATGAATTCTCGATGGCGTTACTCAGTAGCTACCAAGCTGGTCACATCATGGTATTGTCTCGGTCGTGCCATGACCGCCACTTGTGTTTATCGGTCCAGCGACTAACGTTCCTAGATCTGACGACCCATGTTCCTCGATCCAGTAACCAACGATTCCTTGGTTTGATGACCAACTTTCCTCGATCCAACGGCCAAAGTTTCTCGGTCCAACGACCAATGTTTCTAGGTTCCCTAGTCACGTCGCGACTTGCTCTCGATCGCGTTATTATGGTCGAGTATCCTTAACTTTTTCTTACTCTTTTGCCTACTTGGTCTTTCTTTCCATTAAACATTTGTCAGTTATAACATATATAAATAACATCTTCACATATATATATAGATTTTATTATTTGTATCAAAATCATCAAACTAACATACATGATCAACTTATCATTACAGTTATGAGTCTTTACAAAATTTGAGGTCGTTACATATACGATTTTTTTTATAAACATAGCATTCTAAAATGTATTGCCAACATTTATATATAATCAAATTCAAAAGAAGAATATTAAAAATACGAGAATGTGAGAATATAAATGTTAGTCATCCATTTAGAATGCTATGTTTATGAAAAAAATCCGAATATGTCTAAATTTATAAATTTTTATTCTCTATTAATCGAAAGTCATATTGATATATGTTTCGTTTATAAAAATATTGTTTTTCTAATTTTCACATCGGCTCTTAAAATACGTTTTATCTACATATGGATAAAGTGTGTATCATACTAATGCTAAAACTCTTTTTTATTCGCGTGTGAATAAACCGTATATATCCGTTGTTTATTTACATGTAAATAGCGAGCTAGTTTTAATATAGATCTGATGCACGATTTATTTATATATAAATAAAGTGTATGACGGAAACTGTAATTTTATTTAATTAAGAAAACTCTAAGAAAACAAATTCTTTTCATTTTCCATCTACTTTCTTTCGTTTCTCTCATTAAATAGGGATTCGAGAATTGAACGTACATCTTAAGCGCGGACAAGTTGGGGCTAGCCCATTTGGCTAACAATGTGATTACTAACAAGGAGGTCATGGGTTCAAACCCTGACACTAACATAACAAGGAGTAGTTTAGGAGTAGGAGTAGGATAGATTTGCCGTTTAAAAAAAAACATCTTAAGCGCAACATATGTCCGTGTAAAAAAATTATTAATTAAAGAGAGGTTCTTTATCCTCCTAAATGATGCTACTATATGCATCCCTCCACTTTTTTAAATTATTTCATGCACCACATTGACATTATTTTTTGTCTTTTTGTTGTCACATTTGACTTAATATACCCCTTTTGATATGATTTTTTTTATATTTTTGTTGCTTTTATTTTTATTTTTATGTTTTGTTTATTATTATTATTATTATTATTATTATTATTAGACTATTAATTTTATGATTATTATTATTATTCTTTGATAAATGTTCATAATTCGTCAATGTGATTACAAAAAGTCATGCGTTTAGTCGTTTATTTTATCGTGTATGTTTACGATTGATGTCTTTATGATTATTGTTGTTGTTATTGTTGTTGTTATTGTTTTTATTAGGTTATTGTCACATTATTATTTTTATTATTTAACAAACTTTACAACTGGTCAATGTGGTTTACAAAAAAATTGCATGCTTAATCATTAATCTTTAATTGCTCATGCTTACGATTGGTCAATTTGATTTACAAAAAATTACACGTTTAATTGCAGATTAAGTCGTTTATATTTTATCATTCACGTTTACGATTGTTAAATAGAAATAACCATTATTTTGAAATTGCAAAACAATTTTGTGCGAACACTTGTTTTCAAATTATTAACTGGTACATTTGCGATTGATGTTTATTACTATTATTATTATTTTACAATTTTGTACGAACACTTGTTTTCAAATTTTTCAATTTTGTTTAATAAAAATCGTGTTTTTACTTGTTCATTTTTTATCGTTTACGTATACAATTGGTTGGTGTGGTTTACAAAAGGTCGTGTATTTAGTCGTTTATTGTTTATCGTTCATGATTGGTCAATATTATTTACAAAAAATGGCACGTTAAGTTGTTTATTTTTTTTTATCATTCACGTGTGCGATTGTTGTATTTTTTTATCATTATTATAGTAATAACCACGTAGTTGACTAATCAAAAAAATCTAAACACGTTAAAAGGAATAACCATTATTTTGAAATTATAAGAACAATTTTGTAATTTTTAATAAATTCAACCAGATTACAAGATTTATCACTGTACTTCGAAGATTATTAAATGATTTTTGTGATGATGTCGGACACTGATTTATTAATTGTTAACTGGTACACTGTAATTGACATATTTAATATATCAAATAATTAATAAAAAAATACGTCGTCTACTATTACTTATTTTATTATTAATAAAAAATATATATTTGTTATTATTTTTAATTTATTATTAATCTAATAATTAAAACGCTAATATTATTATGAAAAAGCGGTTTCTAACTTATTGGACCAGTCGTTGACTTCCCTCCATGGTCACGGGACGACTCCCGTTTAGTAGTTGCATATCACATTTCGCCCTCACGGAATAGTTATGTGAAGGTGCTAATACCTTTTTATAAATATGAATTTTTGTTATACAAATCATTTATAATGATTTTTTTAACAATATATCCATAATATATTAATTTCTGCAAACTAAATATTGTATCGTACAATTTGGACAGCATAAATATTCAATAATGTACATCCTCTTTAAGATGTCGTCGTCCTCACCCTACACTTCTTTGTAAAGTCTTTTATATTTTAAGTTTTAAAAGCTTGCCTTTTAATGCTTCCACCAACAAACATTTCTTTTAATACACTATCAATATTGGTCATTTTAATTAAAGGTGATAAAAACTGACATAAAACGCTAATCCGATACTAATTTGATGTGAAATAAATGAGTTTGAATAAGAGATTTTAACATGTTTAGTTAAACGAATTGACACGATATGACACGATTATCAAGACCGGCTCTAAAGGGGTGTGAGAGGTGCGACCTCATAGGGCCCACGTCGTAAAGGGACCCGAATTATCAATTTGTCGCGGTTCCGTCACTAATTTGTCACTATCCGTTACTATACGCCGCTAATTCGAGAGTAATCCATCATTAATTCGTCACTAGTTCGTCAACAATTCGTCACTAATCCGTCATTATTCGTCTATTTTCCGTCGCTAATTAGCACAATTTTTTTGTTTTTAATTCGTCGCTTATAATTTGTAATGATTTCCTAAGTGCTGAGTATTATCGTAGTATTAACGAATTTTGTTTATACATAAAAAAACTGTATTTAGTGGTCCATTTTTTACATTTCGCACAGAGCTTTCAAAATTAACGGACTGACCCTGACGATTATTAAGCGGATAAGATTAATGTTGAGCATTTCGACTCGAAAACGACTCAAACATGACTCGTTTATTTATATGCAAGTTTTTTTAATTATTTAGATAATATCAACAGTTCCAAAACCAAAACCAAATATAAAAAAACTTTAAGGTGAGTCACTTTGTAATGTAAAAACGACTTGTCACCTAAAGCAAGACTTAGATTGTAGTTTTACCGTTCTCTCATATAATTTACCGTCTCACTCAATCACTCTTTTATCGATCTTGATCATCCGGTTCTCCAACTCCTCTTTTTTCCACTTTGTCATCTAAAACTTCAATGTATTTTTCCCTTTTGCCTCCTAATTTATACTCTTTCAAGTTTTTTTCTTTTTCATTTTACCTCACTAACTCATGCTCTTTCAACTTGTTTTGTATTTCAAGATGATAAGTCATGACATATTTACAATGTCTAATCCTAAACCTGATATCTTGACATAAACTCGAAACGAATATAAATGGGTTGACACGGCATAGCATGATTATTAAACAGGTCGGGTTAGAGTCATCCTTTTCCGACCTGTTTAATGTTTTGATTCGATACAAATCGGACATGACAAATTTGTCAAATCTAATTTCAATATACTCAGAAGTTTAGTGGTCTCATATGATTATTACAGCTACATTATCTATACAACCGGTTTACAAATTTTGATGGTCCCTTGTAACTTATGATTTATATGAACTTAGAATTTTTTTGATATATTTAAATTTCAAACCCCATAAATACGTCTCTGTGGGGACTCCTTGTTTTCTTTTTCCTTTATAAATCCTTTTCTTTCCCTCTATAAATGCAACCCGAGAGAACCGGTTCTTAATCACCTGAGATAACACACAGAACGATCGATGGCAGCTCAATCCACTTCTTCAACATCTCCGACGTCACCGCCGGCGGCTATTCAACCCTCACCATGGCACTCACCGGTACCGTATCTCTTCGGAGGCCTTGCTGCCATGTTGGGTCTCATTGCTTTCGCTCTCATGATCCTCGCCTGCTCTTACTGGAAACTCTCCGGCGACTTTGAGAACAACGATGACGTTGACAGAGATCTTGAGTCCGGTAACGCTGACGGAGACTCTAAACCGGAGATTTACAAGGTGCCCCCTGTTTTTGAAGAGAAGTATCTCGTAATTATGGCCGGACAGGAGAAACCGACGTTTCTGGCAACACCCATTTCGAGTAGAGCTACGTCGTTTGGTAGCAGCAGTTGCCGGAGCAATTCGACGGAGAATTCGTCGACATTGGAGTTGGAAACGATGGAGGAGAAGGAGAAACAGGGGAGGAGTGAGCAGGTGCAGGTGAGCACCACCGTTGAGAATCATGAGTCCTCAGATCAGGTCTCTTAAAGATGATCTCGACCTTTCTTTTTTGGGGTTGCATGGAAGATCCGATGGAGGGTATTTTAGGTGACCAAAACTCCCAGCTTTCCCCTCACGGGGTTTTTATCTTTATTTAAGTGCCGGAAATGTAAATAGTTTTTTTGGGAGAAAAAAAAGATGTTTGCCTTCATTCACTAAATTTGTTTAATTCAATTTATTAATTTAAATAATAACTAACTAAAATAACAGCATATAGATAACAAAATAGAGCCAAAGAACTTGTAGTTTAGCGGCACCAGAGTATACCCGGCCTTCTTGAGGTCTTGGGTTCAAATCTCACTAGGGATTAGGTGGATTTGAATAATTATTCCTGCAACTTTGTTCACATAACGTGTTTAACTTTTATTGTTGGTCATTATTTGTTCAAAACTTTTATTTTACTTTACAACATAAACGTGAGTTTTTTCAGATTACATTAAATATAATGCTCAATAAAAAAAGATTTAAGTAATAATATAATAATTAAATATAGTAATATAGTATAATGATTAACTAAAAAGATTAAAGCAATTATAATATTATGATTAGCTATTCATATGATTAAAAAAAATTCAAAAAAAAAAAAAAAAAAAAACTATTCATATGATTAAAAGGCATAATCATTACTTAAAAAAAAGATAAACCTATATATTAGGGTGGAGTGTCTTTATCAACACCCTCTATATATATATATATATATATATATGGATGCTACTATAGATACACCTCATATAAACATTTTAATAAAAGTCAACTATTTTCAACCAATGATATCTAATTTTTACGGAAAACAATGCAGTTTTAACCAAAAAAAAGGTTGACTTTCAAATAGGTGTGTATTCTTAGTGAAAAAGGGGTGTATATTTGGTAAACCCCATATATATATATATATATAATCATGGTTGAAAGGAAATCACTAATTGTATCATTCTATATTATTTTATGCTAATAAAATGCTATTATAGCTAGATTGGAGACTTACCACAAAGCAAAAAGAATAATAATAACATTAAATTATTTATTTGCTCCTTTGTTGAAATAATGTAAGATACATTTTCTATATTGTTTAAAAAAAATCTTTGATGTTGTCTCTTGCAAAAATTATTAGCAGTTATCACATACAACTTCTAATTATATTAAATTACAATTTCACACAAGAGATTCAAATCGAATATAATAGTATCATGTAACACATTTTATTACAAAGAATATGTTATTTTCATGATATAATATTAAATAATTATTTTCAAAAGATAAAATAGCATTAATCAAAAAGTTTTCTCAAAGAATATTGGAGTTGTCGTGAAACATGAAAGTATCTTATTCTATGCATATCCCCCATATAAATATACCACCTTAGGGAACCGGCCCTTAATCCATTAATAAACCTTAGAAAAACCAGTTCTTGAATCTTGATTCCTTCATCCACAACATAGAGCTTCCCTTCTCCAAATCAATCATCTATAAATTTCGTTATTCAGGGTTTTTTCACTCTTTCCATCTTCAATCTCCCGAAAGTACACAGGAAAACAAACATAGATGACTCTACAAGCAAATTCTTCAATGGCTCCGTCGTCGCCTGTGGATGCTAAACCGTCACCGTGGCAGTCACCGGTGCCGTACCTTTTCGGAGGACTTGCTGCCATGTTTGTTCTCCTTGCTTTTGCTCTCTTGGTTGTTGTGTACTCTTACTGGAAGCTCTCCAGCAGTTCCGACAATGGTGTTGGAGTAGAAGACGGGGATGTTGAGAACGGTAATGGCGGTGGTAACTCCAAAGCTAAGAATAGCATTGATTACCAGCTACACCCAGTTGCCAAAGAGAAGTATCTTGTAATCATGGCCGGAGAGACGAAACCCACTTTTTTGGCAGCACCAGTTTGCGGCATAGTGTCGTAGTTTTAATCTCCGCTTGTCATTGGTGCGAAGTAAGAATTAGTTGAGGAGTATCAAAAGGAAACCTCCTCTCTTGCAAGTAGTGTCGTAGTTTTAATCTTCAATATGCTAGCATGCTATCGGTGACTATTTGAAATTATTACATGCTATCGGTGACTATTTGAAATTATTACATTAATTACTTTTTGACTAAAATATAGTAGACTAGGATGTCCTTATCAACACCCTATATATAATTGTATATTGATTTTGACATTTTTTTTTTTTTACATTTATCTTGATCTGAGTAGATAGATGCATAAAAATATTACAATGATTTTGTAATCCATTATTTTTGTTTTAATTTGTTTTTGATTTTGACACTTATTTTGATTTACTGAATATAAGATTTAGTAGCAGAATACTCCCTCCGTCCCAAAATGATAGTCCACAGACAAAACACACACAGATTAAGAAAACATTAAATGCATCTTACTTTTTCCCACAAAATGACTGTTTTATCATTTCTTTGCATTTAATGCCGGCACTAAATGTGTTGGCTGTTACAATTAAAGTTAGGGGTATTTTAGTAAAGATATCATTTATATTTAGAAGTGGACTAACATTTTGGGACAAACTAAAAAGCAAACATGGACTATCATTTTGGGACGGAGGGAGTATAAAACATCTCATATATAAATATCTCATATATAAATAAAACAAATTTTGAGTAGTTTAAAGGATGATTAACCTTAGTTTTAAACACAATACATTACTTGAAAAACGTTTGCTTTGTAAGAATCGAACTTTTTTTATAGGTTTTCTTGTCATACTTGTTTTTTTGGAAACGACAAATATATTACAATACACTTATCCTACATCTAAACTATCTAATACCCTAGTGGGATTTGAACCCAAGACCTCAAGGAGGCCGTGTATACTTCTGTGCCGCTGGACCATTAGGTATTTGGCTCTTGTCATGCTTTTGATAATAGGTTTTCCAAGATATTTTCAAGAAAACATTTACAACTTTGAAGACATTTATTACACATTTCAAAAATCTGTCACTAGTACATTTACTAATCCATTGGAAAAGTGATGTAATTTGTGAGAGATTTTTAGAACCAAATTTCTTTTTTGTTTCTTCTTTTGAGTTCCAAAAATCAATTTCTATTGCATATTTTTTAAAACTTTGTTATGCATTAGATAATTGATCTCATAACTTATAAGTGTGATGCATATAAGTATGTTCGTATATACCACTCATTACTCAAACATTCTTTTATATATATATATATATATATATATATATATATATATATATATATATATATATATATATATATATATATATATATATATATATATATATATATATATATATATATAAAAGACCCTAATCCCGAAAAGTCGAGTTTAGAGTCTTAAAGAGTCAAAGCGTAAAACCTGAAACCAAGTATCGAGTGGATAGCATTTAATTAAAAGAAAAAAATGAGGAAAAGGACAAAACAAGGATTAGCGACGCTAATCTGTCAAAGCTACAAAGATTCACGACAGTCTGGAAAAGGTGCTGAATTTTGGCCTGGCTCGAAGTTAGCGACGCTAACTTTAATGTTAGCGGTGCTAACTGTGTCTGAGCGGGGAAAATTGTTTATTTCGTGATTTTAAGTCATTTGAGGTCCACAACTCATTTGGCGTCCGAAGAAAATCAGTTCCAACCAATAGAAAACCTTAGCAAATACTCTTTAGCCTCCATGGATGTTCTTGCATTATTCCTTTGAAGTGTTGAAGGTTTTAGGAAGAGAAGAATGAAGCAAAGGTGCTAAGGATGCTTGTGTGAACAAGAAGACCCGTTGGCTTGGTGCTCTGGACCATTGTAAGTGTTCTAATATTTGTCTCATTGAGTATGTTGGATGAAATTGATGTTATGGTGCTTGTAAGAACTTCTTAAGACGATAATGGCTCAATTTCTTGGATGAGGGTGGGGTTTAGAGACTAAGGATGAGTTCTTCTCCTTTTAGTCTCTGAATCCTTGAGAAAAACCAAAACCTAGTCTTAATATGGTTTTGGATGAAGTTTTAAGTTGTTAATCTTCACTTTTGGACTAGATTTGTCACCATGAGCTTGTTTGACTAGGATTGGTGGTTAAAGTTAC
Organism: Cichorium intybus; assembly: GCA_023525715.1. Taxonomy (NCBI): domain Eukaryota; kingdom Viridiplantae; phylum Streptophyta; class Magnoliopsida; order Asterales; family Asteraceae; genus Cichorium; species Cichorium intybus. The sequence goes on along the minus strand of CM042015.1, from coordinate 70,897,157 downwards.
GTTTTTATGAGTTAATGGACTGTTGCGAACAATCCCTGAAAGTTGTGGTTTCTGTCTTGATGGATTAAGCACTCAATGGAGTTGTGGACTGAACAGGGTGATTAGCGGCGCTAATCTAAGAGGATTAGCGGTGCTAATCTGGCTGGTTGACTTTTGGTTGACCTTTGACCGTTGACTTTTTGACCGGTTTGCCGACGAAAGTCGAAGGCTATCGAACTATGGGCCGACAGTGCCGGCTTGAGAGCCGATGACGATGTTTGCCGACGAAAGTCGATGACGATGATTTCTGACGGATCGAAGCAAGCCCGAGGGTCGATGACGATGTTTATGTGATGGATCGTGTGGTATTTTTGGGGAAATCACTAAGATTTGTGCTTCTCTTTTGCGCTAACTGTTTTCAGGTAAATACAGGCTTGAGCTTGGAGCGCGGCGCGACTGTACCGCATCTGAGGATTTCAATGATTTAATGTCTTCCGCTGGGTGATTTTTGTAAATGATTTGATAAATACGTTTTATATGTTTAAATACTAAGTTTTAACTTGAATGGTTTTTAGTTGGCAAACCTTTTTATTGTATTTTAGTTTTTTTAAAATGAAAATTTTATTTCAAAATTTGGGACGTTACTATATATATATATATATATATATATATATATATATATATATATATATATATATATATATATATATATATATATATATATATATATATATATATATATATATATATATATATATATATATATATATATGTATACATACTAGGCAAAATCTCGCACATTACGCAAGATAAACTTATCTAGCTAGAACTTTGTCATTGTCATTAACTATAAAATAATAATTGTTACACTAAGTTGATATATAAAATTATAAATATTTGAACAATACTATAATATAAATATCTATTACAATTCATTACTCATTGACTACTACCTGCAATCATAATCGACTCCTCAAGGTCAACCACCTTGTAAATCTCACTACTCTTCGAGCTTCATCCAATATAAGTTGTCCCTTTCTTTGCCTTCTATCCTCTTTAGTAGTTGTCATTCACACGAAGTTGTTCCTCATGTTGTCATGTACTCATGATCCTTCAAGGTTGCACTTCATTTCCACATAATAATCTTCGCGCATGAATCCTTTTGCCAAAAATATTCCTCATGCCAAACCGAATTCACTAATTAAATGGTTAGGAACTTAATCACAAGCAATCATTTACCACTAAGTTCTAAAGGTCAGCTACTTAAGAGGTCAAACATCCTTAAAAGCATCACAGTTTAAGTCTAAGCACTACTCCTAGTACCTAGTTCACTTAAAATCATGCTCTGATACCAAACTGAAACACCCTCGCTTAAGGCTTTTCATAAAAACATCATTTTAACCCATGGTTTATCGACATGATTCAAAAATCATCCTTAAGTGAAAACTTTAATTTCAACATCTTCAAAATAAATCATTTTTGGTTCAAAACCGTTTTAAAACACATGAGATTTATTGAGAAATAATTCGGGGTTTAAGTTGCAGAAAAACCATTCGATCCCACTTTAAATAAAACGTATTGGTTTATAAAATAGAGATGTTGTTACAATCCAATTACCATTACACATTTTAAATGGAACCACACAATCCGTGGCCTTCTAAACATCCAGCTCTTCTAAAGTCATCTAAACTCCTCAACCTAGGTACACATCAAAATAAGTTAGGCAATTAAAATGCCTGGTGAGCTTACCCGAGGTTGACCCATTCAGAGTGGGCTGTGCAACCACCATACTCGGGACAACCCCTGAAAATAGTTTTGACACACACTTTAAAATTCGTTTAAAACCTCATAAATATTTATTCAAAATAGATAGTTATGATATGCAAATGGAATGCATGATGCAACTATCTCAAACCCACGTCCATCTCATAAATGTCCAACTCACCAGTCACCACAATGACACCGACCTAAGTTCACAAATGACACGCACAAAGCGTATCACTCGATCCCCGTATAGGTTAAACTAGAACTAGTGGCCATCACACTAGCCCCATGAGGGTTAGCAACTCCTTCATGCGGTTCCCTATTGTCGGGAACAACGTCTCCTCACCCTCTTTATTTTAGAGAAGGGCAAAACTCAAAACGTCTTTATAAAGTCTCCTACATCCTTTTTAATTGAGGAAAGGACAATACTCAGTCTTAAGGGCTCACACGGTCAATCCCATCCTATATGCAATGCAATGCACAAATAGGATGCTCAAAACATTATTCATACATCATCATAATCCTTCTTTGAAAACATCTTTAGAAACTCATTTTCATGCAATGCACAAGTAGTAATCATATAAACACATTGCACATAATAACACGCATGAAAAACAAATTGATAACACACACAAAGGTAGTTGGAAGGATGTGTACTCCCGGTAAACTCACCCAAGGTCAACTGAAGGGTCAACACTAACGTCCCACAAGGTTGAAGCATTTGAAGCCGCTTCTAGACATCAACTCTTCCATCCAAATCCTCCTAGTTGAGTGATAACTCAAGTCCTTAGTCCCACCTCCAAGTCATTACAATGTATATCCTTCCTACATGACAAGAATGGAAGGTGTCATACTCGATTCATCTAAAAGTCGTACTATACTTACTTCTTTATAACTAAGAAGGAACTATCATCCACCAACCCAAAATGAAGTCCTTGACTCTCTAATATAAGGAAAATCTTAGTTAAAACATCCCCAGAGTTTAGCATTAAAAAAGGACCCAAGGCCCAATCTATAGAGCTAAAAACTCCAAAATGATGAAAATATGGAAAACCCCCTAACACGGGTCGTGTTCTGTGACACGGGTCGGGTTCAGACTCAACTGATTGCACAGACCCTTTTACACAGGTCGTGTTTTGCAACACGGGTCGTGTACGGCCTGCTGTAGCTTCATTTTTGGTCATTTTCACTCCCTTTTGACCCAATTCAAGTTCCGGTTCAACCCAAGACGAATTATACATGAAAATTCACATCTAAGAACTCATTTCCAAGTATTCAACTCCCAATACAAGTGTTCATGACTTAAACCAAAGGAAATCACAATTCAAGTTCTTATCTCTTAACAAGTGGTTAATGAACTATGTTCCAAGTCAATCATTACACTTAACACCATCAATCCCCCACACAAGTTCTTAACCAAGGTCATCCCTCAGGGGAATCATTCCCACACAATCTCAAAGAAGATAGTGTAAAGCCCGAAACCAGGTATCGAAGAAATAAACTATTAACTGTGTTAAATAAAGACAAAATAAAGAAAATGGTGAAAATTATAGATAGCGGCGCTATCTTTAAGGATAGCGGCACTATTTAAACAAAATCCCGTATCAGTCGTGTTTCAGTCTGTTCGCGATGTTGACTTTGTAGGAATTTGAAGATAGCGGCGCTATCTCTATAGATAGCGGTGCTATCTCGCCTGAGCAGGAAAAAGTTTATATTTTCGTGAGTTGGACGGTTCTTAAGTTATAAAACATATCCCACTTTGTCATTTTCACCCTTAGAACTCCAGAGAACACCCCTAAACTCTCTCTAAAGCTTCCATGGTGTTTTGAGCTCCATTTGTGGGTTTGTGATGGTTTTGGAAGGAGAAAAAGGTGGCAAAGGTGTCCTAGGGAAGGTGGTGCTTAGAAGGTGTCAAGTTATTGCTGTTCCTGGACCTTTGTAAGTGTTCTTGAAGCTTGTCTTCCCTAGTTCTTGTTGTTAATGGTGTTATGAAGCTACTTTCAAGCTTTTAAAGACAATGATGGCTCCATATCTTGGATGAGGGTGGGATTTAGAGGCTAAGGATGAGTTCTTCTCCTTTAAGTCTCTGAATCCTAGAGAAAAACCCAAGCCTAGTCTTAACATGGTTGTAAACGAAGTTTTAAGTTGTTAATCTTCATTTTTGGAAGCTAGATTTGTCACCATGAGCTTGTTTAGCTAGGATTGGTGGTTAAAACTAGGTTTTCATGAGTTAAGGGACTGTTTTGGACAACTACTAAAAGTTGGAGCTTCTGTCTAGACGGATTATGCACTTATTGAAGAAAATGGCTAAACAAGAGGATAGCGGCGCTATCTCAGTAGATAGAGGCGCTATCGATAGCGACGTTATCTCTCTGTTTGACCAGATGTTGACTTTTGTTGACCTGTTGACTTTGACTTCTTGGTCAGTGGACCTTTGAGTCAAAAACCCTAATAAAACCCTAGTGTTAATTTTGGGGTTAGGGATTTTTAGATGAAAACCGTGTATTAATAAGTTGGTCGAATGATAGGAAACTCGGAGGGTTTTACCGACTTTTCCTTAAGCTAGATTAGCAACAAATCAGGTGAGTCTCCTCACTTTCTCGATGTTGATGATGATAATGTTTATTGACGGATCGGGGTACGCCTGAGAGTCATACGATGTCTACCGACGGATCGGGGTAGGCCTGAGAGTCATACGATATATACCGACGGATCAGGGTAGGCCCGAGAGTCGTACGATATTTACCGACGGATCGGGGTAGGCCCGGGAGTCGCACGATGTTTATCCGACGGATCGAGGTGGGCCCGAGAGTCACACGATGTTATTATAAGATGTTTATGAATTATTGGAAAATCGGGGGAAACTCACTAAGCAATGTTGTCACACCCCCGACCAGTGGCGGAATCACCGAGCAGTAATGACGGTAAACAGTTTGTTATCACAACCATTACACAATTTCAATATTAAACAAACTTTATATATATATATATATATATATATATATATATATATATATATATATATATATATATATATATATATATATATATATATATATATATATATATATATATATATATATATATATATCAGAGTAATATTACATTGTGACCCAACGTTTGACAAAAACGTTGCCCGATTATTTTAATACATGAAGCTATCTGATTTATTGTGCAAACCAAAAAGTTCATATAGTTCCATTTGCTCAAAACTCTCCGCATATTTAATTGTTTCCTGGGAACACAATATCACTTTGAAAACTCAACATAAAGTTGGTGAGTTTACAGGTTTTGATGAAAAATTCGGATATCTCCGCTGTTTAAAAACATTTTTACCTTTTTATAAAACTGTCTATATTAATTTATGGTATTTCCCACGAACCGAGCTACAGTGCTACTTAGAGCCTTATAACCGAGCTATCCTAGCATAAAATGGCCCCTCTTGACGTTTTGCCAGACGTCGACAGTGTACTCGAGATGTCAACACCCAAGACAGTTCAAAAGAGTCATATATATCGACCACATGGGTGAGTTTGCCTTACTGTATACGTATACCTGACCTCTCTAGTCCTTCCTTCAGAAGGTTAACGGTTATAAGTCTAGGGGACTTATGGCAATAACTCTAGTACCGCAATGAGCTTTTGTTGTTCGCGTATAAGTAATTTTTGTATATTTGTTTTATAAACAACGTATACCTTATATAAAAGATATATATATATATATATATATATATATATATATATATATATATATATATATATATATATATATATATATATATATATATATATATATATATATATATATATATATATATATATATATATATATATATATATATATATATATATATATATATATATATATATATATATATATATATATATATATATATATATATATATCACGTATCACTTAATTAAAAGTGTATCAAAGTATATATTTTTAGCGTTAACGTATCGTAACAATATGTTTACTTTTCGTAATTCATCATAATAATATTATTATTATCTTCTATAATAACAATATTATTATTTCATTATTTTTATCAACATATATTGTAATATTTCATGTTTTAGAGATGATACCCTCCATTTATAATAAACGTAATTAAAAACAAAATATCTTATTTTGACATGTATTCCCTCCTATATTTGAAAATAATAAAAGCGATAAAAACGAGGGGCCGTAAACTCACCGTAGGGTGTTCGCGAAATTTTTCCGAAAAAAACAAAGCGGCGGTCGACGGTGGCCGACGGCGGCGACTAGCGGCAGCGAAGGGAGGTGGTGATCGAAAGTAGAGGAGAGAGTGGTGGTGATGATGGAGAAGTCTCCTCCATTCTATTTATACTAGTGTCAAAATCAAACCTCAAAAAGCGTGTTGCCACCTCGTGTCGGTGTGTCGCGCATCCGTCGCGACATGCAGTGAGTAGGTGTTGCACATGCGTCGTGACACATGGCACACATGCGTTGCTCCATGTGGCTTATTTTTGTCTACATTCTCGGTATTTGTGCCGTTGGAGACTCGTACGAAAGTTTTGTTGACACTAAAACGTGCGTAATTTTACGACGTTCGATTTGATGTAAAATTTTTGCGTTTACGACTCCCGGTTGTCGCATATCTTTTAATTGAATTTATTATATATATATATATATATATATATATATATATATATATATATATATATATATATATATATATATATATATATATATATATATATATATATATATATATATATATATATATATATATATATAGAACGGCAATCTAACCTACTCTTACTCCTAAACTACTCCTTAATACCACCTATGTCTCAGACGAGACTTGAACCCTCGACCTCGAAGAGGGAGGGCAACACCTGATGCCGCTGGGCTAGAAGCCCTTTGGCATTTATTTTATATATATATATATATATATATATATATATATATATATATATATATATATATATATATATATATATATATATATATATATATATATATATATATATATATAAAATATAACGTTTTAAGAAAATACTGATTTGTCGTTTTCGGATAAGTATAACTTTGTCATACGTTATCCATTTTTGACGTTCTTTATGTCAAATTGTTCGCTTTTTCGAGTAGTATTTGTTTAACTTATCATAACACTAATATGATATATTGATCATTAAAACAATACCTTATATATTCTGTTGGTCGTTATTACGTGTTCAGGGCTTCGTTTGGGTGTCGGATTTTTACAACTGTCACATCCTCCCTCCGTTAACAGAAATTTCGTCCCGAAATTTAGCTTGCTCTACTGGTTGAAGTGGCATCGATGAATAAGTGTGGGTACTTTTGCTTCATTTGATCTTCTCGTTCCCAGGTAAATTCTGGACCTCGTCTAGAGTTCCATCGAACTTTTACTATAGGGATACGGCTTTGTTTAAGTTTCTTGACTTCCCGATCCATGATTTCGATAGGTTCTTTGATGAAATTTAGTTTATCATTAACTTGGATTTCGTCTAGGGGTATGATGAAAGTATCATCGGATAAGCACTTTTTGAGGTTTGATACGTGGAAAACATCGTGTACTTGCTCTAGTTCTTGAGGTAGCTTAAGTTTGTAAGCGACAGGACCAATCCTTGTGAGGATTTCGAAAGGTCCTATGTATCGTGGATTGAGCTTTCCTCTTTTTCTGAACCGTATTACGCCTTTCCACGGGGAGACTTTTAACATGACTTTATCTCCAACTTGGAATTCCAGAGGTTTTCGTCTGACATCAGAATAGCTTTTTTGACGGTCGCGTGCAGCTTTTAGTCTATCCCTGATTTGTATTACTTTTTCCGTGGTTTCTTGTATGATTTCTGGGCCGGTAATTTGACTATCACCAATTTCTGCCCAGCATACCGGTGATCGACATTTGCGTCCGTATAAAGCCTCGAAGGGCGCAGCCTTGATGCTGGTATGGTAACTGTTGTTGTAAGAAAACTCAGCCAAAGGTAGGTGAGAATCCCATGCGTTACCAAAATCGATTATGCATGCGCGGAGCATATCTTCCAGAGTTTGAATGGTTCTTTCACTTTGGCCATCGGTTTGAGGGTGGTAAGATGTGCTCATATTCAAACGTGTTCCTAAGGCTTTTTGTAATGATTGCCAGAATCGCGAGGTGAATCTACTATCTCTATTAGAGATGATGGACATAGGTACTCCGTGCATCCTGACAATTTCTTTAAGATAGATTTTTGTCAGTTTCTCCATTTTATCAGTTTCCTTGATAGGTAGAAAATGGGCGGATTTCGTCAGGTGGTCGTCAATCACCCAAATGGTGTCACAACCACTTGAAGTTCTGGGTAATTTTGTGATGAAATCCATGGAGATTTGTTCCCATTTCCATTTGGGTATTTCTGGTTGTTGAAGTAACCCGAAAGGTTTCTGATATTCTGCCTTGACTTTAGAGCAAGTCAAGCATTTACTGATGTAGGTGGAAATTTCAGCTTTCATATTCGGCCACCAGTATAACTTTTTCAAGTCTAGGTACATCTTGTCTAAGCCAGGATGAATCGAATATCTTGATTTATGAGCTTCATCCATGACTAGTTTTCTAAACCCTCCGAACATTGGCGTCCAGATTCTGTTCATGAAGTACCGAGTGTCATTGCTCTTGATTTCGAATTGTTTATCCATGCCGCGTAGGGATTCATTAACGATGTTTTCTGCTCGTAATGCCTCTATTTGAGCATCTCGGATTTGATTGGCAAGATTTGAGCGAATGGTCATTGTGAGTGCTCGAATGCGTAGTGGCTTGGTTAGTACCTTTCTGCTTAAGGCATCCGCTACTACATTTGCCTTGCCTGGATGATAGCGAATTTCACAATCATAGTCGTTCAACAATTCTATCCATCTTCGTTGCCTCATATTGAGTTCTTTTTGATCGAAGATGTGCTGAAGACTCTTGTGATATGTGAATATGGTACTCTTGGTACCGTATAGGTAATGCCTCCAGATCTTCAAAGCAAAGACTATTGCTCCCAGTTCCAGATCATGAGTGGTGTAATTGTTCTCATGAGGTTTCAATTTTCTGGAAGCGTAGTCAATAACTTTCTCTCTCTGCATTAATACACATCCCAATCCTTGATGTGACGCGTCGCAGTATACGACAAAGTCAGTTATTCCTTTAGGAAGGGATAGTATTGGTGCCTGACACAACATCTGCTTTAGTCGTTGGAATGTAGTTTCTTTTTGGCCTTCCCACACAAACTTCTTGTCTTTTTGTGTTAAGGTGGAAAGAGGTTTGGCTATTTTAGAGAAATTCTCAATAAATCTTATGTAATAGCCGGCTAAACCTAAAAATTGGCGTATCTCAGTTGGGGTCTTTGGTGTTTCCCAGTTCTTAATTGCATCTATCTTGGAAGGGTCAACGTGAATACCATTATTGTTTACCACGTGACCAAGGAATTGTACTTCTCTTATCCAGAATTCTGACACGCCTAGGTCGTCGTGCGGTCAAAAATAAAAAAAACCTAACACACACTAGTATAGCGGTAGTCAGGGTCGATCCGCAGGAGTTACGTGGTTAGGACAAGACGATAGATTACCAACTGTAGTGTCACAGCTACAGTCAGCGGTATTGTTTCTACTTTTCCAAAAACCAACTAAAAACACAATTCCAAGACCAATGCAAAAACCTAACTCAAGCATGAACTAAACTAACCCAAATCAAATACTAGACTAAAGTTCCTTACTGAAATCAGAACTAAATTCAGAATCCAGAAGCAAACAATCAATCCAATATAATCAAAACACATCCAAACATCAATAATGCACAATAACATCAAATCGAATGATTACTTTTATAAATCCAAAAACCAAACATCAAACCAATATCCAAACAATCAAATCAGATCTAAAATACCAAGTATTTACTACTGAAATCAGAAACTACAATTCTAACGAACATCGAGTAATCGACGGAAATCCCGATTGCGGAATACCTCGATACCGAGTTGATAAAATAAGAGAAAAACTAAATAACTAACCAAAATATTGATTCCCACTGAAAAACTGACAAAATTGTGCCTTTGGATCCCTCCTTCGCGTCCCGGGATGAGTGAAAAGTTGGACGGGACTCCGGTATTTATAGTTGTGCGAAATTAGGGTTTCCGCGTCGCGGCCACTTAGAAACCGCGACGCGCGTGTTGCCTTATCCCGCAATTTCGGAATTCAAAAACGAAGATTTTATCCGGTCGCGAGATAGCGGCGCTATCTCAAGAAATAGCGGCTCTATTGTCGATAGCGGCTCTATCTCAAGAGATAGCGCCTCTATTTCTGTCAGGTCCAACTTTTTGCCTTTTTCGCTCCACAACTTCTCCAGAATTGCACTAAAACCCCTGCATTTACACTAAAAACATTTCCAAGCACTTTGGCACAAAAGTAAGTGATATTAGCCAATTAATAATGATAAATTAACTAAAACACGGCTAAACAATGTCTAAAATACTTGATATTACTAGGCGTTGTCAAACACCCCACACTTGTGCCTTGCTTGTCCCCAAGCAAGAGAGTTTTTAATAGATTTTAACTAAGACTCAAACAATTTTTGACTGTATTCAGTTTCAAAGCTTATTGCCTTATGAGTTAGAGTGGAATAGTTCGTGAAAACATAATCGGAATGTTCTTTGGAATTCATGGCTTTCTAGAGAACCCTTGATTACAAATTTTCTGTCCACAATGAAGTGTACTTACTCATTCAGATTCTAAAGGCCATTAAAGAATTGTCCATGACTTTCGATGTTGTCCGTGTAGCGAGCTTTCAGAAATACCATCCCAGACCAGACGATCTTAGTTGGTAAGGTACATAAATGCCTTTTTCGAGGCTACCCTTTTCGGACCTACCGGCTCGAACAACAAAGGCCACTGATTGACAGTCCTTTACTAAATTCCAATCCTAAAACACTCCAATCTTCTAACTTCTAGAACTCAACTTATTTGACTAAACAAATAGCATGCTAACCACTTAATAGTATTTCTTGAAAAATACCAGTGCTATAACATTCACAAATTATTCGTTTCAAAATTACAATCTAATAAAAATTTTGAAAAATTGCTAAAATTTTTGAAAATCGGTCATTTCCCGCAAAAATTTCAAAAATACTCTTTCGACCGTCCACACCCCACACTTAAAACCGTACAACGTCCCCGTTGTACAAAATAATTCAAAACTAGGGAGAAAGAGTTACCCATTTTTGGAACGGCGAATTGCTTGATTATCGGGATCATACTGTAGCAGGGTCGATCGTTCGCGTCATTCATGATGAAATTCGGGAGTCGGGGCGCAGCAGAAAACACACCAGCATGATACAAGTGTAGGGGTACGGTGACCCCACACTTGCGTTATGCAACTCTATCAGTTGGTGCAGCAATCACAGTTTGGATAGATACTATTCACACTAACAAACACATTAAAAAAATAAAAGTTGCAAAATACAAAAGAAGATTACACATTGCGAGTTGCTGTCCTTGCTGATTCCCCGTCTCCGCGACGCCAGAGTGTCAAGATTGCGTCGCATAGATGCTATGAGATCCAGTGTCAATCGATCAAGTTTGAAGATCCGCGGCGCCAAATGAATATGTCCGCGTCGCGGGTATGCACGAAAAGCCCCTGTGTATCGGGTCTCTCCTCGACCCGCGTCACGGTTTGATGATGTTGGCCGCGCGTGTGTGCATTGTTTTGTTTTTTCTTTTGAATCCATCATGCTCACCCCACACTTGGGCCATACCGTATCGCACTCAACAATGATTATCTTCAATGATATTTTGACCAAAAACAAAAATGGAAATAAAAATACTTATCGAAAATCGGGTTGCCTCCCGAAAGCGCTTCTTTGTTCGGTCTTTTAGCTGGACCCTCTTTCCATGGCTACGGTGGATCGTATGCCATTTGTCTCAATTGAATTTCAGTTACCACCATTCCTTCATCAATCCCATACTCCAATTTCCCCGGGTCAAATGGTTTGCCGGTTCCTCTGCTGCTGCCCGGTTGTCGTTTTCTGATTATTTCGCGTAAATGCTTAGAAGTGGCTTTAAACCTCCAAGCTCGGTCCTTCCTTCGGTGTCTCTTCAACATCACCGGCTTAACGTGGAGCGCTCCCAGTGCCTCTCCCAGTAATTGTTTTGCGCCTCGTTTGCTGCTTGCGTATTGTGTGTTGTCTGCACGTTGCGATTTTTGCCTGCGGTGCCAATAAAATTTTTCCAATTGAATGGGATCGGAGGGCATAATATTGATATGCTCCCGTATATCCTCATCAATGGTATTGATTACATCTAATTTTCCATTCATTAATGGGTCATGAGTGGCGCTAAAATTGTGTTTATTATTTTCGAAGACCACATCATTGTCATCATCTTCTTGGTCATCGTCCAACAGGTGGATCCGTACCAAGAGTGAGCGAATAGTTTTATCTGGTGATGGGATAGATTCACTCATCACCAGATCTTTACTTTCAAAATGTTCAAAATTTTCGAAAATTGTAGGGTTGGGGTTAGTATTGTCATTTACGCCTCCTCCCTTAATAACCGTCTCGACCATGTCATTTGGTGATGGTATGAGTTCACTCATCACTAGATTTTGGATTTCAAAAGTATCAACAATTTCAGAAATTTTAGGAGTCGTTGGGCTGGGGTTTGTACTGTCACTTACAGCCCCCTCCTCAACTTCCTTTTCAACCAAATGATCTGGTGATGGTATGGATTCACTCATCACCAGATCAACATTATTAACATTTTCAAAAACAACAAAAGTTGTTGAGTCTGGGGTAGTATTGTCACATACAACCTCTTCCTCAACAACTTGTTCGACCATCTCAGTGGTCTCTTGACTTTCCCAAGGTGCATGTCCTTCCATCACATGTTCGGGTGATGCAGGTTCACACACAACATTATTGGTACAAAAAGTACTCACCTCAGTTTCTGGCGAGTATGGCGGAAATCCCAAATTTTGGTCGTTCATAGAACACGACTCAGCACAATTACCTTGACGGTTGCTATTGTATTGATGGTTGTAGTTACCATTGTAATTCTGCCCTCCCTGATTATTCGGCACATATGGTCGTCCGTTGTTGTTGTTGTGGTATTGCACTTGACCATACGCTTGACTAACCTCTTGTGGTCTTTGTTCTTGTTGACCGTGCTTTTGTTCAATTGGTGGTTCTTGCTGCACGGTGGCCAATACTGTATCGAGCTTCCTGCTAAGGGCACCGATCTCATTCTTCACCTCCTTCTTCCAGTCGTTATCGATATCTACTGCTGCTACCGATGAGGTGCTGTTTGTCTTCCTTACTGAATGATTGAACTTGGATCCATTGCTGAGTTGCTCCAAGAACCTCCATGCCGTCTCACTATCTTGCAGCATAATTGTCCCTCCAAAGGATGCATCAATCATGCCCTGGCTCGTACCATCGACACCATCGTAGAATATCGTGACCAACTGCCATCGTGGAAACTCGTGGTGTGGACATGAGAGCAACAGCTCATTCAATCTCTCGAAAGCATCATGGAATGCTTCCCCGGGTTTTTACTGAAATTCCTGTATGTCTCTTCTTACTTCCATTGTCTTACTCGGGGGATAGAACTCCTGCAAGAACATTGTCCTCAACTGCCCCCACGTAGTGATACTGTTGGCCGGCAACGACATGAACCAATACTGCGCCTTGTCCTTGAGTGTGAACGAAAACAACCTAATCCTAAAGAAATTCCTATCAACATTTCTAGGTATGTTCACATTGGCTATAGCTAAGAACTCGTCAAGATGATTATAAGGATTATCATGCTTATGACCCCTAAATTTAGGCAACACACCTAACAACTCTGGCCCAATCTCTACCTGACGATCTACATTTTCAGGAAAAAATATAGGCGATGCCTCATCGTACTCCCGTGGCTGGAAGTGCGATGCAACCGACTGCCCACTCGGTTGTGCAAAATAAAGCAGAAGAACGAAATTACCGTTATTGTAGAGCCCATTGTTATATCGTTGTCCTCTCCGCTGATTGTTTTGTTGTTGCTGTCGTGGAGGTCCTCGACCTTGGTTCCACTGGTTGTTATTGTAATAAATCGGGTCACCATAACACGTGTATTGACCCGGGTACATGTAATCGCCCATTGTGAGGACGTACACATACAAAATTTTGAAAACTAAAAATCAAACATCAAAAGAAAAATACCACTGATCGTCTATCTTAAGCGCACAACTCCCCGGCAACGGCGCCAAAATTTGACACGCCTAGGTCGTCGTGCGATCAAAAATAAAAAAAACCTAACACACACTAGTATAGCGGTAGTCAGGGTCGATCCGCAGGAGTTACGTGGTTAGGACAAGACGATAGATTACCAACTGTAGTGTCACAGCTACAGTCAGCGGTATTGTTTCTACTTTTCCAAAAACCAACTAAAAACACAATTCCAAGACCAATGCAAAAACCTAACTCAAGCATGAACTAAACTAACCCAAATCAAATACTAGACTAAAGTTCCTTACTGAAATCAGAACTAAATTCAGAATCCAGAAGCAAACAATCAATCCAATATAATCAAAACACATCCAAACATCAATAATGCACAATAACATCAAACCGAATGATTACTTTTATAAATCCAAAAACCAAACATCAAACCAATATCCAAACAATCAAATCAGATCTAAAATACCAAGTATTTACTACTGAAATCAGAAACTACAATTCTAACGAACATCGAGTAATCGACGGAAATCCCGATTGCGGAATACCTCGATACCGAGTTGATAAAATAAGAGAAAAACTAAATAACTAACCAAAATATTGATTCCCACTGAAAAACTGACAAAATTGTGCCTTTGGATCCCTCCTTCGCGTCCCGGGATGAGTGAAAAGTCGGACGGGACTCCGGTATTTATAGTTGTGCGAAATTAGGGTTTCCGCGTCGCGGCCACTTAGAAACCGCGACGCGCGTGTTGCCTTATCCCGCAATTTCGGAATTCAAAAACGAAGATTTTATCCGGTCGCGAGATAGCGGCGCTATCTCAAGAAATAGCGGCTCTATTGTCGATAGCGGCTCTATCTCAAGAGATAGCGCCTCTATTTCTGTCAGGTCCAACTTTTTGCCTTTTTCGCTCCACAACTTCTCCAGAATTGCACTAAAACCCCTGCATTTACACTAAAAACATTTCCAAGCACTTTGGCACAAAAGTAAGTGATATTAGCCAATTAATAATAATAAATTAACTAAAACACGGCTAAACAACGCCTAAAATACTTGATATTACTAGGCGTTGTCAAATTCACATTTTGAGAATTTGGCGTACAACTTCTCTTGGCGTAGCAATTCGAAGATGATACGTAGATGTTGGCCGTGTTCTTCCTTGGTTCGTGAGTATATCAATATATCATCGATAAACACGATCACGAATTTATCCAAGTAAGGCTTGTAGACACGGTTCATGAGATCCATGAATACTGCTGGTGCATTAGTTAATCCAAAGGGCATAACTAGGAACTCATAGTGACCATATCGAGTTCTAAATGCAGTCTTTGGAATATCTTCTTCTTTCACTCTTAACTGATGGTATCCTGATCTCAAGTCGATCTTTGAGTAGTAGTTTGAACCTTGGAGTTGGTCAAATAGATCATCAATCCTCGGGAGAGGATACCGGTTCTTGATGGTTATCTTATTCAACTCACGATAATCGATACACATTCGAAAACTACCATCTTTCTTCTTGACAAATAGAACTAGAGCTCCTCAGGGTGAGAAGCTTGGTCTAATGAAACATTTGTCAAGAAGTTCTTGTAGTTGGCTGGACAGTTCTTGCATTTCTGATGGTGCCAGTCTGTAAGGGGATTTGGCTACTGGGCTTGCCCTAGGAACTAGGTCAATTCGGAATTCGACCTGTCTGGGTGGAGGTAGTCCAGGTAAATCTTCCGAAAATACTTCTAGGAAGTCGCGTACCTCAGTAATATCGTCGATCTTTTTGCCCTCTTTACTTTTATCTACCACGTGTGCTAGAAAGGCACAATACTTTTTGTGGAGATATTTATGGGCTTTAATGCAAGAGATAAGTTGTAGATTCTTTCCTGGTTTGTCTCCGTAGATGATGAGAGTTTCATTGTTTGGTAGGGGTAATCGAATGGCTTTCTCGTAACACATAAGCTCCGCATGATGTAGGGACATCCTATCCATACCAATTATGACATCGAAACTCCCGATAGTCATTGGCATCAGGTCGACACGGAAGACATGGTCATTTAGGGTTAGGTTACAATCTATTAATTTTTCATAAGTATGGTCGGTTTGACCGTTGGCCATTTCTACAATGTATGGTTCGTTTAGTTTAATGGCTTTTTGATTTAAAAGATTTTTAAACTTTGGAGATACGTAGCTCACGTCAGAGCCAGAATCGAATAGTATAGTTGCATATAAGTGATTGATAAGGAACGTACCAGTTACCACTCCTGGTTCTTGGCGAGCTTCATTCGTTCCAATCACAAAGGCTCGACCTCTAGTGACTCCTTCCTGGTTTCTGGGTTTCGTGCAGTCTCTCCTTATGTGGCCTTTTTCTCCGCATCCGTAACAAGTTTTATCCTTTCCAGATCCGGACCCCGGGTTGACGTGCGGTGGGCGTCGGCAATATTGTTAAGTATGGCCTCTCATATTGCAGCGGTTACAGTAATAGTTTTTGCAAAATCCTACATGATGTAGATTGCATTTATTACACTTGGGTGCATTCCCATTATATGACCCTTGAGTGGGTCATGTAACCGCATAAGCCTTGCCATTGTCATGTTTCTTCCCTGGGAGTGGATGCGTATTTCCTTGATGACCACTATCAAACTTTCTTTTGAAACCCCCGACCGTTGTGTTGTTGACGGAATTTTGATTGAGGGTTCCGTTACGAATTGCTTGATCCACAAGACGATGTGCTATCTGTTTAGCATTGTCATAGGTGGTGGGTCGGGAGGCGGTAACCATGCCTTGGATTTGAGGTGCTAGGCCGCAAACGTACCTTTCTATCTTTTTATATTCTGGGGTTACAAGTCCCGGACATAAGGTAGCAAGATCGTTAAAACGGCTAGTGTTGGCCTTCACATCAGATCCCTTCATGGTTAAAGTCCAGAGTTCTTGTTCCAGCTTCTGGACTTCGTTTCTGGGACAATACTCCTCAGTGAGCATTTGTTTGACGGCGGTCCATGGAAGGGAGTATGCAACGTCAATAGTCATGGAACTCATTTCATCGTTCCACTAGCTAAGGGCTGCATCGACGAAGGTGCAGGTTGCATACTTGACTTGGTTGTTGATGTGGCACTTGCTAATGTGGAATACAGATTCCATCTTTTCAATCCATCGAGTCAGGCCAACGACTCCTTCCTTCCCAGAGAAGGGCAGGGGTTTACAGTTCAAGAAGTCCTTGTAAGTGCATACCTGATTGCCGTCTTTGTGTATGGCACTTCCCCCGAGTTCACCACTTTGTTGGGGAGTGGTGTTCCTATTAGCTTCTTGATTGGCTAAAGCTAAGGAAACTCTTTCTGCAACAATTGCCTCGACTGCTGCAGAATCGAATAAAGGGGTGTTTACTCCTATTGGTGGGACTGGATTTGTAGTTGGTGGGGTTGGATTCAGAATTCGTCGGAAACGACTCGGAGTGGTTCGTGATTGCCTATTTGGTACAGATTCAGGTTCCGCTTGCGAAACCGGAAGATTTCGGGTACTGCGTCGGGGAGGCATGTTTCTTTTTTTGGTAGATAATATAAGATTTAAATGTTTAAAATCTAATTTACGCAAAAACACTTAATAATAATATTATATATATGTGTCATAATTTTGTACATCATTCTACAAACATAGTTATCCGATAATTGTTACCCATTATCTTACATTCATCTATCCACTACTTCGATTACGTCTACTTTTATTTTTACATATCCGCGCTATAGTTAAAAGCTTGCTACTGGAGGAAGTGGGAATAGTCGTAGAGGGTTCCCTGACGTGCATTCTGCTGAGGGTATGTACGCATTGTATGATATTGCCGAGTTAGCTTCTTAAGGTATTATGAAGTCGTCATGTTCGATTGGATCCATGGGTGCTTATGAATATATATATATATATATATATATATATATATATATATATATATATATATATATATATATATATATATATATATATATATATATATATATATATATATATATATATATATATATATATATATATATGTTTACCGTCATTACCGCTCGGTGATTCCACCTCTGGCCGGGGGTGAGACAGATTGGTATCAGAGCCATTGACTATAGAGAATTAAGTAAACCATAGGGTATTACAATTATAGTCATAGGTTCTATAAAGCTAAAATATTTATATTATAATACTTGACGTCATTAGTCAGATCATGACTAGGCCCATCCATTATTTCATTATTTTTATCAACATATATTGTAATATTTCATGTTTTAGAGATGATACCCTCCATTTATAATAAACGTAATTAAAAACAAATATATCTTATTTTGACATGTATTCCCCCTATATTTGAAAATAATAAAAGCGATAAAAACGAGGGGCCGTAAATTCACCGTAGGGTGTTCGCAAAATTTTTTTGAAAAAAACAAAGCGGCGGTCGATGGTGGGGAACGGCGGCGGCGAAAAGAGGTGGTGATCGAAAGTAGAGGAGAGAGTGGTGGTGATGATGGAGAAGTCTCCTCCTCCATTCTATTTATACTAGTTTCAAAATCAAACCTCGAAAAACGTGCTGCCACCTCGTGTCGGAGTGTCGCGCATGCGTCGTTCGACGGCATGCGTCGCGACATGCAGTGAGTAGGTGTTGCACATGCGTCGTGACACATGACACACATGCGTTGCTCCATGTGGCGCATTTGTGTCTACATTCTCGGTATTTGTGCCGTTAGAGACTCGTACGAAAGTTTTGTTGACACTAAAACGTGCGTAATTATACGTCGTTCGATTTGATGTAAAATTGTTGCGTTTACGACTCCCGGTTGTCGCATATCTTTTAATTGAATTATATATATATATATATATATATATATATATATATATATATATATATATATATATATATATATATATATATATATATATATATATATATATATATATATATATATATATATATATATATATATATATATATATATATAACGTTTTAAGAAAATACTGATTTGTCGTTTTCAGATAAGTATAACTTTTTCATACGTTATCCATTTTTGACGTTCTTTATGTCAAATTGTTCGCTTTTTCAAGTAGTATTTGTTTAACTTATCATAACACTAATATGATATATTGATCATTAAAACAATACCTTATATATATTATGTTGGTCGTTATTACGTGTTCTGGGCTTCGTTTGGGTGTCGTATTTTTACAACTGTCACAAATGTGCTTACGGTTTTATGTTTTAAATGTTTCAGGTTCTCATGGCGCGGGAGGCTCAGGCACGACGTGATCTCGGGCATTGGCATCCGTCTTCTTTGACTTCCGCTGTTTTTGTATTTGACTATGGGTTATGACACTTATTTATCTTTTGGAGAACTTTATGAATGGTTTAAAAATGAATGAATAATTTAGACGTATGTTTTATTATATTTAGATTTTAAAAGGAAATTTTTTTATGTGTGTTTTTGGGACGTTACAGATAGCCGCATGGAATTTCCCAATTCTAATCATTGGTTCAAAAGGTTAAACTCATGGAATGCCCAATTCTAATCCATCAAGTGATGATTACAAGTGGAGATTCCTTCTTCCGTTCCATGAAATCATTAGGAATTATTCTTACTCCATTATTACTTCCCAATTGGTGCAACGATTCATTCATCCATTAAACCAAAAGATTCATTCAACATATACGTGGATAAAACCCATTCCAACACCCAATTCCCATATTCTAGTGATTCAAGGTTCAAGATTACACATCAAGGGTTGGAATCCTTAGAGAATCATTAGAAATGAATCCCCTCATCCAAAACCACCAGAATCATCCATCAATTTCTAGATTCCTCAACAATTCATCAAATCCCCAAATTCTAGGGTTCATAACACCCAAATCAATCAAGTAATCGAATCTAGGGCATTCATGGATTGAATGTAGACTCCAACAACTTAGAAACATCAAATAAACATTGAGGAATCATAGGAAGAACCACATCCCATCATAAATCTCGGATTAGGTCCAAACCCCAAACCCAAACTCAAAATCTAGAGCTAGAAAGGTGGGTTTATACCTTAGATTGTTTGGAATCTTCTAGCATATGATCAATCTTCAAGAACAAGCAACAATCCTCCTTGGAAACCATGAAAATCATCCTTCTCCTCTCCTCCTCTCTCTAATTTCGTGGTTGAGGCTGAAATGGGGAAAACCCCCATCAAAAACATAATATCTTTCACAATTGGCAATAATAGTCCCTATAGTTTGGTCCTTCTTCACCCAACACCCAACAAGTCAACTCTTCTAACTAGAAGTCTCCATATTCATACAAATGCCCCAAATATAATTATTTCTTTCACTTGAGTCATTGACTATGTCAACCCTAACCCTTAGTTTCCCAAATTGACATAAACGGCCCCTTTCACGAATTCCTTTACAATTTAGGTCCTTAATATTAATTCAAGGAATTATTTGACCTAATTTAAACTCCACATCAATTCCTTTATAATATCTTCTAATTTTCTAAATCCATGACTAGTCAAATCTACTTAGGGTAAGTTTGGCCAAATTGACACTTTTAGTCCTTATGACAAAATTTCTCACATTTAGTTACAAATTGATTTTAAAACTATATTTGGCTTATTTATCCACAATATAAAATATAACAAAATATTCAATTTATTTATTCATTTGTTTCTTTATTTACAAATTAATTTTTATTTGTCGGTTTAAGCCCAAAACTGCTAGGCTCAAAACACGGATGTTACAATTAGGGACAACTAAAAGAAAAATGTTGGTATAAAGAAGATCAATACATATTGCATCATATTTAAATTTCATGACAAGAATATATATTGGTCTATCACTTTTTTCTGATAAAGTCTTAGGAGGCCTCTCCCAAAAACGACTAACTATAACATAATTGATATGATAATGGATAACTGTGAGTATATGTCGAGATTATGTGGATAATTAAAACATATGGACTGAACGAAGCTGCTTAATTCGACCAAGAACATCCTCCCTCTTAACAGCTTCTTCTTTGCTTTCACAAAGTCTATCATCTATCAAAAACTCCAAGAGTCGGAAAAGAGTATAATTGGTTGAACGAACCTTGTTCAATTTCACCATTTCTGGTACAAATCAACAAGTACGTTAATTGTATAACAACTCGTTTAACTTGAAACTAGAAATTATATTTCTGTATTGCCATGAAAGTAGCATCTCGATACCTTTTGTCGTTAAATGATCGACGACTAGCGATGATGATTTAGAGTTACTGGAAAGACAGCGGTCTTCAAGAAATCGTTTCCATTCTGTAGCTCATCTTCAAGAAATCGGAGCAACCACGATCAGTAACGGCGGAACGACGTTCAGCAACGGTGGTCTTCAACGTTGGAACGCCGCCGGCTGTGGCGGATGTTGCAGGTGGATGTTGCTTGCAACATCATAGGAAGGGAAAGACGGAGGTTAGGGATCCGGAAAGAAGTTGTCGTCGTCTATGTTGGAGAGGAGGAAAAAGCTGATAACAATTAATAGGGTCAAATTACCAAAACTAACTAATCCTTAATTACAGGGGATATCCATAAATAAAATATTTTATTTTTTGTGATTAAAATAATTATATATAAAATTTCGAATTTATCCTTGTATATTGACTGGCTCTGAAGTAGTCATACATTCACACACAGTATATATATATATATATATATATATATATATATATATATATATATATATATATATATATATATATATATATATATATATATATATATATATATATATATATATATATATATATATATATATATATATATATATATATATATATATATATATATATATATATATATATATATAAGCGATCGGGTGAAGACTCTTCTTAAAGTGATGACACTTTAAAAAAATTGAAAAAAAATATAAATAATAAAATGGATCATAGTACTATATTGGAGAAAAGAAATTCGAAAAATAACTTTTGGATCATTATTATTTTTTATAATGAACTAATGATCCAAAAAAATTAATTTTTTTTGATAATTACTGTTTTTCAATAATCCAAATCTTTTTTCCAATTGATTTTTGATAATGATATTGTACTATTTTTGATTTTATGATTTGTATTTTTTATATTTTTTTCAATTTTTTTAAGGTGTTCTTACGAGTTCTCACCGAAAAAAGAGTCATCACCGGAACGGAACCATATATATATATATATATATATATATATATATATATATATATATATATATATATATATATATATATATATATATATATATATATATATATATATATATATATATATATATATATATATATCGGGTGAGGACTTCTTTTTCGGTGAGAACCGGTGAGGACACCTTAAAAAAATTGAAAAAACAAATGAATAATAAAATGGATCATAGTACTATATTGGAGAAAAATAGATTCGAAAAAAAAAACTTTTGGATCATTATTTTTTTTATAATGATCCAATGATCCAAAATATAAAAAAATTTGGATCATTCTTTTTTCAATAATCCATTTTTTTCTAATTTTTTATAATGATATAATACTATTCTTGATTTATGATTTGTATTTTTTTATATTTTTTTTTCAATTTTTAAGGTGTCCTTACGTGTTCTCAACGAAAAAAGAGTCATCAACGTAACCGGACCATATATATATATATATATATATATATATATATATATATATATATATATATATATATATATATATATATATATATATATATATATATATATATATATATATATATATATATATTCAAATAGAAACAACATCTATTGTGTGAATGTAGGCTTGATTCTCAGCCAATCAATTGTAAATGGTATATTGGTAAATTAATATAACAATTAATTAAATATATTTTAATTTATCCTCTAATTTAAGCAATTTAGCTAATTATTCCCAAATTATCTCATTCTCTCTGTAACTCTCTCACACATACTTTCTCTTTTTATATGACAACTCCATTAAATCTACGTAGCCGTCTTCTATGCTCGTGTTGTATCCCCCGCCTCCTCATATCGGCGCTGTCGAAGGCTCCTTCCGTCGTTGTCGGTTGATTCAACCAAGCAAGTCGCATCTGCAACTCGATCGTTGCAATGAAGAATGCTGCCGCTTTTTTTTCGAAAAAACGTCGTAGACCTTCGCTTCTCTGACAAAGCAAGATCCACCCCTAAAAAAATGAGCATTTTTAATCCATATTTTGTGGCAACTCCGGTGCAAGATTCTTCCAAAAAGAGTGAGTTTTGATCCGAATGTGATGCATTTTTGTTTATTATTTTACTTTTCAATCCCAAACGCCGTTGGGATACGAAACTCATGTGTGAACTACAAAACCATGGTGTGTGCAATTAAATTCCCTGTTTATAGGTTTTGTGATAGTCTCATAATGGGATGTTTAGAAGCACGTTTAGATGCTTATGTATGGTGCCATTTAGTTTAAATTGTTGGCACAAAGGTCAATGGTTTAATTTAAATTATTAACCGTTTTGATTAGTTATACCATGAATCCTTTTATTTGGTACGTTTGGTGGTGTTGGTGGTATTAAACTTGGTTCCATGAAATCAATTTTCTAAAAGAATATTCATCTCAATTTTGGGGGAGACGAATAAAGCATCTACTAAAAACTCTTTTTGCCAGGTAAGTTTTATTCCTAGCTAATTATATAATTAAAAACCTTTTTAGCAATCTATTTACCATTGTAAACGATTTACAGCACGACGTTGATGTCCGTGAGTTGAAAAAAGTATGTAAATTTCTTATTATATTGGGTAAAAGGATTTGCTTATTTATATTTTAATTTACAGGTTAAAAATTCACAACAGAGACTTATATTGATCCGATCCTCGGAGAATGAACGTATAAAATTTTTGTTGAAGTAAAGATGCATTCTTGGAGAATAGACGTGAAAAAGAAGAAGTAAAGATGCATTCTTGGAGAATGAACGTGAAAAACAAGAAGTAAAGATGCATTTTCGGAGAATGAACATGTAAAATTCATTCTTCAAGAATGGTTTTTTGGGTTAGGAGTTTGCCACATTGTTCAAGAGGGAATTTTGACCGTATTCTCGTAGAATTGTGTCGTTTTAAACATGTTTTCTAACATAGAAATACTTATCACTAAATAAGTAAATTATCCATTGTTTTATGTATTTAATTTAGTGCTAAGAATGTGTTCCTAGAGAATTGATCAACATATTACTAAATGCAGGATTCATTCTCGGAGAATGAACCTATAATCACACCAAACTTCATAGACTATTTTGTAAAAAAGATGTACAAAATATACTACATTGTCGAAGAATATGCAAAAAAGGTACAATATTAACTACATTCTTCAAGAATAAATGTGTCAAAAAGCCAAACTAAAATGCGTACTGTATATTCTTTCATGCTTAACATTCTTGGAGTATAGAAAAAAATTA